>BDUI01003639.1:105137-116437 GCA_002335545.1 Apodemus speciosus
CTTCGTAGCTTAACAAACCATTTTTAAAATTTGTATTCGTTCATGTGTGTGTGTGTGTGTGTGTGTGTGTGTGTGTGTGTGTGTTCAGAAGAACGTTGGATTCCCTGGAGCTATGATTAGATGGTCCACTGGAAGGGCAGCAAGTGCTTTTCAATGCTGAGCCATCTTACAGGGCTGCCCAATCTTTTTCTCTGGGTTGTTTAGTTTTGTTTTGAGTTGGGGTTATAGCTCACACCCACCTCAACTCTGCTTTGAGGCTGAAGATGATATTCAATCTGGTCCTCTTGCCTCTACCTCCTGAATTTTGGGATTATAGGTGTGTGCTACCACGCCCAGTTTATGCAGTGCTGGGACCTTTTGGGATGATTAAGTCATGTGGGTGTAACAGTCATAAATTCAGTTAGTGGATCTTACAGGGGTCAGGGTGGGTCCTCCCTGCTCGCAGGGGACTGCAGGGGACTGCAGGGGACTGCAGGGGACTGCAGGGGAGCTAGCTAGGCTCCTTTCCCTTACTGTCTTTTGTCCCAGGCATTCAGCCTCTCTAGAGGGCAGAGCATCAAAGTGCCATTTTATAAGCCGTGACTGAGCCAGACACCAAGTTGACTTGCACATCCAACCTCCAGAGCCATGGGGAATACATTTCTGCTCTTTATCAATCACATGACCTTGGCTATTTTGTTGTAAAAGCAGACCCAGACTAAAACATACACACCTCACCACCCCAGCTTGACCTGAGCCAATGCCCAATGCCAGACCTAGTAACTAAAGAAGCCTGGCTCGTGTGACAGCCCTGAGATGCCACAACAACCACTGTTGCATATAATCACCCCATTTTCCCTCCAAGAAGCTCAAGGTCATTTATACATAATATCTTAGTCACTGTTTTATTGCTATAGAAAACATGGAAGAGACACCATGACCAAAGCAACTCTAAAGCCTTTAACTACGGGCTTGCTTACAGTTTTGGGGGCTTGGTCCATTGTCACCCTGCAGGGAGCTTGGGGGCCACGCAGAAATGCAGGAGAAGTCTAAGAGCTACATTTTGGTCTGCAAGTGGTGGGGGGGGACTGATGTCATGGGTGTGTTAAGCCTCAAAGCTCACCCCGAGGGACACATTCCCTCCAACAAGGCCACAGCTACTCTAATAAGGTCATACCTCATAATCCTTCTAATCCTGTCAAAGAGTTCTTTCTAGTCCCAGTGCTCAAATATATGAGCCTACGGGGCCATTCTTATTCAAACCATCACACACACACACACACACACACACACACACACACACACACAGTAACCATGCTTTGGAGAAAGGAAACCCGCACATTTCTTTGAGGCAGTAGATGCTGGATTATGGAGCAAGGACTTGATAAAGCTGTCCACAAAATAGGAGTCGGTAAATAAAACATACATATATGTGTTCTAGGGAATACTATATAGCCTTCACGAGTTACAAAGACTGGTAGACAGTAGCCAATACATAGCCTACTTAATTAAGACTATATCAAGGTGCTGTGTGGCCGCGACAGTCTCTCAGAAGGTCTAATGGGGAGTCAGGGGAAAGGAAGCATGGTAAGTACTCAGTAATTATAGCATCAACGTGAGAGACAACGAAAGCAGTGGAGTAAGTCATGAAAGACAAAGGGTCAGATTCAAGGGGGCAGGAGACTAGCCGAGACAGCACAGTAATCACACAGGAATGGGTGTGAGAGGGGCTCCTGAGGTGCAGCCAAAGCCTGGTGCCACGAGAAGCAGCAGCAGGGTCCACGGGCAACCACTGCCTTGCCCCTGAGCCCCTGAGGTGAGACCCCAGGTGAGAAGCGAACCTTCGGCCTCTGGCTCTTGTTTAGTTCGCAGCCTGGGTTTCCAGTCTTGCGTCCGGTCCTTGGGTTCTGCTGGTCACTCTTCTCCAAGTATCCCTTGCTTCCCTTCAGCTCCAGTCCTAGCACACGCCGCTCAGGGCATGCTATGCTGATTCTTCCACCTGCCTTACAAGGTCTTCATGCCTCTTTGCAAACCCGCTGTCCCGCTTACTGTTTTGAGACAGGATTTCACTGTGTATCCCAGGCTGGTTTCAAACTCACTACATAGCCCAGGTTAGCCTCAAACTAGAGTACTGAAATTAAAGGCATGCATCACCACACCTGGCCGAAACCCTCTTACCGTGCATGCCCCACATCGCTCCCGGCTGGGGTCCCTCCGGGAGCTCTTGGAGATCAGGTTTAAGTTTACTGGGTTGGTGGTTATTCTTCACGATCATCCTCATCTCTTGCCACGGGAAGAGCTTGGCTTTCAACTGTGTCTTGTGGGTCCGGGATTGACAACCATCTCAGACCTACATGTGTTGGGCATGTTTGGCTTTCCTCTTTCAACCTGGAGCTACGTGCTCAGGGTTGAAGATCCTGCTCAGGGGCTGGGGCTTCTGTAAAGTCTTCCCAGAATCCTCTCTACCAGTCAGGACCACTTCCTCTAGCCGCAGGGCCATCACTGTGCAGGGGTCTTGAACAGTTCCTCATCTACCTTCCTCCACAGGAGTATCCTTATGAGCTCCACCTCTTTTTCTTTGCTTCCTCGGCATCTTCCTCACTGCCTGCCACACATTTTATCAAAAACATTGAATGATTCCCCTTTTTAAAAAACATTTATTATGTACCGTGTTCTGCCTGCATATGTGCCTTCATGCCAGAAGAGGGCGCCATATCCCATTATAAATGGTTGTGAGCCACCATGTGGCTGCTGGGAATTGAACTCAGGACCTCTGGAGGAGCAGTCAGTGCTCTCAACCTCTGAGCCATCTCTCCAGCACCATCTAATGATTCTTTCTCCCTTTAAGCAGTTTTTCTATATTATTAATTAATTAATTAATTAATTAATTAATTAATTAATTAAGACAGGGCCTCTCTAGTGTAATTCTAGCTGTTTTGGATCTTGTAGACCAAGCTGGCCTTAAACTCAGAGATCCACCTGTGTCTGCCTCCTCAAGGCTGGGACTAAGGGTGTGCACCACCACACCCAGCTTCCCTCTCATCCTTAAATGAAGATATCTATCTATCTATCTATCTATCTATCTATCTATCTATCTATCTATCTGTGGATATAGAGATAGGCAGAGAGAGATAGAGATAAAGACAGAGATATAGAGATATAGATATATGAAGACGCAAGAACTCCTGAGAGTGGGGCAGTCTCCAAGGGAGAAATGTCCCATTTAATGTTAAAGAACTGGCTTGTAGGCTGCAGCCTCCTTGAGCCATGTGCCAAGGGAAGTGTTTGCATTTTGAGATACCCTGCTTCGTGTAGGCAGGGAAATTCCTCCTAGCAGACACCTCAACTCAGCGCTACCACACAGGGCCCTGCCTTTGGACAGCCTGTGCTGGCTTCCTCTCAGTTGCTTCATCCTATCTGTGTGCAGAGTCTAGACTCAGCTGTCTCTTTAATAGTCACGTGCGATTTTCCTAGAGGATCCCATAACCTGGGGACATGAATCATAATGAAGGTGTCTCCTCACGCTGGGTCACACCACAGCACTGACGATCACCTCACTAAAAGGAGAAACTGCTAAGGCTGTGGCTCCTTAGTTGCTCACGAGTTATGTTCGATGCTTTTATATGATTTTTAAAATATCCTGATTTTTATCATTTTTATAGGGTTTTCTTGCTATGAAGAGACACCATGACCAAGGTAACTCTTACAAAGGAAAACATTTAATTGGGGCTGACTTACAGGTTCAGAGGTTCAGTCCACTGTCATGCTGGCAGGAAGCATGGTGCCGTGCAGACACACGGTCCCAGAGAAGGAGCTGAGGATTTCTACGTCTTGATCCGAAGGCAAGAGGAAAGAAACTGTGTGCCACCCTGGGCATAGTTTGAGCATAGGAGACCACAAAGCCGGCCTCTACCGGAACACACTTTCTTCAACAAAGCCACACACACTCCAACAAGACCACACCTCCCTATGGCCAAGCCTTCAAACCCTTAGGTGTATGGGGTGGGAGGGTGTGGRMGGCATTCGTATTTAAATCACCACAACCACACCCCTAAGTTTCTTTAAAATGAATTAGTTGAATTGCTGAATCTCAGATGACCCAGTGCTGGCTGGGTCTCTCCTGCCCCTTGCTCCTCCCCCATCCACAGCCCTCCAGGTCATCCACCTAACCAGGTCATGAGACCCCTTTCCCAAAGACAGGCGCTGTCTGAGCCCCTGTGGGAGGTTCTGGTGGAACACTTTGTCCAAGTGTTCTAAGAATGGAGCAAACATATTTTCTGTTTCCAAGTTCAGAGAAGACCCGCTGTGTAGAGCTCTCCAGGTCTCCCACAGACAGACGTGTGATCACATGTCCTTCGGCATGTACGCCACACATACTCCCTCTTGTGCCTGACTGACTTAAGTGTAAGTAACCCCGACTTTGGTGAGAGGAAACAATTTCTGCATCTCCATGGACAGAATATGTTGATTAACAGCTACGCTTCCAGCCTTGTTTGGAAATCTGACAAAGGGATGGAATGGGGCAAACAGGAGACCAAGCAGGAAATAACTTCAGTAGGTCACATGTGTGGTGAGCACGCACGAGGACCTGATTCACATTTCCAAAACCCACATTTTCAAAGAGCTGGGTAGTGCTTTACACTTGTAGTCTTAGCGCTATGGAGATGGAGACACGAGGCTCCTGGGCTCACTGGCCAACTAGCCTGGCCTATTTGGTAAGTTCTAAGCCAGTGAGAGAACCGTGTCCAAAAATGACATGGATGACTGCTGGGGAGGAATACCTGAGTTTGTCCACCACCTTAGACATTCAAGCACACACACACACACACACACACACACACACACACACANAAGCACACACACACACACACACACACACACACACACACACACATGCCCACACATGCACACACATATACACATACACACATGCACACACACGCACACACACACACATACAAATAAGTTAACATAACTTCAGGAATGAATATTTAATCATGTATTACTGTCAGTTCACATGGAAATAGAACATTCTTTATGGTGGCCCTCAAGATGACTTATCAAGGTCATGGACTTTGGGTGATTATCTAATCTTGGTCTGTAAGAAAGAAGGAAAATGATGTAAAAATAGGGAGTAAAGACTAAAATAGTGATTATGGTGAAAAAGCATACCATTATTCCACATACGTGTCTCTCACTTTCAAAAACTTGTCATTTATATCAAACCATGAGACCCTAAAACGATCAAACTTTTCAACACAGTGTGAGGACCATCCTCAGTGTGGCCCATCTTCGGTGAGGACTGTCCTTGATGCATGTGAATAAAATACAGTGCCACAGTCTCACTTACTTAGGTCAGGATTCAGCTTTGAAATGAAACCTACGAAATCTTCTTGCACATTGATGAAGTAAAATTAGACATCTGGGGTGGAGATGGCTGGGTGGCTTAGAGGGCTTGCTGTTCTAACCGAGGACCAGAGTCTGGTTCCCAGCACCCACGCCAGGTGGCTCCCCACAGCTTTTAACTCCAGGTCTAAGCTTCTGGTCTCCGTGGTCACCTACACTCGCATGTATATACCCACACACTGACACATATACACATGAAATAAAAACATATTCTAAAAAGTTAGACATCTAGAGACATCGAGGACTCTTTCTTAATCTGAAAATTCAACTGCTTCCATGGCTAGAGACAAGTGGACATATCAGAACCGTACTTTAAAAAGATGTCGAGGAATTCTAAGGCTAAACTTCTGACTGGCATCCTGAGGTCAGCAGGTCAACCAAGACTTCAGAGATAGCCTGCAGGAGCTCTGGAGTGCACACAAATGGGCTTCCCAGCTGAGGGCGTCCTGTGAACTCTCCCTTGCTTCAAAGTCAATAAATCCATATATATATATATATATATATATATATATGTGTGTGTGTGTGTGTGTGTGTGTGTGTGTGTGTGTGTATGTGTGTGTATATATATACATATATATACATATATATATGCCTCAAAATCAGTGCAAAAATAAATGTGATAAGTAAACAAATGTCTCAACTGGTAAATGTGTAAAATTATATTAAAATAACTTAAAATAATTCTAGAAATAAATCCCATGGTTTGTTTCTACAACACAAGAGAAAATCCATGATGTTTTAGAAATCAAAATTCCTGAGCTGAGTTAAACTAGTGTTTTCAAGGTGATCATATAAAATAGCTACTTTTTTTTTTTTAACTTTTCAATTTTTATATATGGACTGCTGAATCTAGAACCCAACTGTTCTTTTTTTTTTTTTTTTAAAGATTTATTTATTTATTATTTGTAAGTACACTATAGCTATCTTCAGGCACACCAGAAGAGGTCATCAGATCTCATTATGGATGAGCCACCATGTGGTTCCTGGGATTTGAACTCAGGACCTTTAGAAGAGCAGTCAGTGCTCTTAACCACTGAGCCATCTCTCCAGCCCCCCCAACTGTTCTTATAGTCACCCCACAAGCTTGTGTATGTACCCTATAGCTCTGGGCTACGTGACTGACCGACACTCTTCTAAAAATAGGGATTTCAAGGTTTCATGCAAATAAAGACAGTCATTTTATAAGCATGTAGAAGGTAAGTGTTTTTATTGAAGACAAGCACCTTGCTCATAACCGTTGTAGAATCCTGCTTACAGCTTCTGAGAGGGCAGGCAGACTGGCCTTCTAATTCAGGCTCCACAAAAACCTGATAGTAATAAGGTAAGTGAAAGGTGCCTGTAATCTCAGAACTCGGGGCGCTTGGCAGAAAGAGCTTGTATTGCAATCTGTGCTGCATAGCAAAACATAGTTTTAAAAAAGCATATGAAACCATCTCAAAAATAAGACAAAAAAATCTGTTTTTGACCAGGATCTTGCTAACTTGCAGGCCAGCCTCCAGGACAGATAGTGGGGGTTTAGGTATGTGGCACTGTGCAAGGCCTACAAGAGGACTGTGATCAAGCAACTGCTTTATACTAGGAAAGCACAAAATGTTTCATATTTATCTTATTATCTTAACTAAAAATATAAGGGGAGAAAAACTTAAATGTATTATTTARCATATGCATTTTAAAGACATCATTGTTTTTTAAACAGAAGGAAATCTTACCTTGGCCTTCTGGCTTTATCTCTGGGCATTCTAATTAAATCTTCCAAATGTCTATTTCTCTCTTCCAAACTAAAGAAAGAAACAGTTTCATTTTACACAAAAGTCGACTTTTCTAGATGAATATTTTATAGATTCTTTGGAGACTTAGTTTCTGTTCTATTACTGTGAAAAGACACCATGAACAAGGCAACTTTTACAAAAGGAAGCATTTAATTGGGGGCTTGTTCACAGTTTTAGAGGGTTAGTCCATTGTTATTGGGCAGGAAGCAAGCAGGCAGGCAGGCAGGTAGGCAGGCAGGCAGGAAGCAGGAGATCAACATTTTGCATCTCAATCCACAAGCAGCATGTTGAGAACAAGAGAGACTTCGGTCTGGCATAGGCTTTTGAAACCTCCAATCCCACCCCCAGTGGCACACTTTCTCCAACAAGGCCACACCTCCTAACCCTTCCCAAACAGTTCCACTAACAGTGAACCAAGCCTTCAAACAGGAGAGCCTATCAAAGCCATTCTCATGCAAACCACCATAGAAACTGAGCATTTTTCTGGCAATTCAGAACTTTTGGCTAATTTTTCTCTTTACAGGTTCCAGAACTAAAAATAAGAATAGATAATAGCAATGTATAGCATGCCATTCAGCTATGTTTTGTTTTGTTTGTTATCACAGTGTGTGCACTGTGATATAGCCCTAGGGTAGTGTGCTAACGGAGCTCCTGATTTGGGGCTGCGTGATCACAGGAAAACGCTTGGTGATGTCACAGCATTCTGCTGTTGCTAGAGATTTGCCTGATTTCTATTTTTATTCAGAGACAGAAACAGAGACAGAGACAGAGAGAGATCCAAGCAAAAGAGACTTTTAGAATCTCTAATAGACTTCTCAGGGCACATAGTCAACATGCTAAAAAAAAAAAGTTCAAAACAATCAGTGCTACAAGCTACAGTCAGCTCACTACAAAGGCAAACACAGTGCATCAAACCTCTAACCAGGAAAGAAACGGAATGACTCAAAGGGAAACAGTGTATCAAACCTCTCAAAGGAAGCCCTAAATCCAGAAGAATGAAATGACAGATTTCAAGTCCTAGAAGCAAATTAACTTCCAAATAAGATTGTTATATTGTCTTCTAGAATGTTCAGAATATTATCTTCTAGAATGTTAGAGAAATATGGATATTTCAAGGCAAACACACACTAAAACAACTGAAGACCACCAAACCAGATTGCAAAGGATTCTTAAAGGAACCTCAAATAGAGAAGAGGAAGAGTCTGAACAAGGAGACCACAGACAGACAGACAGACAGACAGACAGACACACACACACACGCACACACACACACACACATACACGCACACGCACACGCACGCGCACGCGCACGCGCGCATGAAGCCACAAGCCCTCAGACAGCTAAGAGAGATAGAAGAGAACAAGTAATAATCCAGTTAACCAGAAACCAACCAACCAACTCATGGGAATCAGCACAGCTCTCAATACTAACCCTTAAGTGTAAGTGGGGTAAAGTTCAATTAACCAATTAAGACACCGAATTGCTGCTTGGATTAAAAAGGAAGATCCAAGTGTCTACTGTCTCTAGGAAATGCATTGTAATGGCAAAAACCAGTCACAGACTGAGAGCGACAGATGAAGTCAAGTTACTAAGGAAATGAAAGTCAAAAACCAGGCTGCCAGGGCTCAGGAAACACCAGAGGTGGGCAGAATGTAGGGGGCGAGTGAGCTAGCTCAGTGGACAACAGTTCTCACCACACAAGCCTCAACCTGAGCTCAATCCCCAGAACCCACAGTGGAAGGAGATAACTGACTCCCCAAAGTTGTCCTCTGACCTACACACACACACACACACACAGAGGCAAGTCTGTGTATATACAAAACACACACAAACTAATTGAGAGAAAACAAAAACCCAAACACAATATCAAGGATGTAAAGCAGGCGCGTTTCCCTGGCTTAGGTCATAGCGTAGATCGTTTTTGTACCCTTAGAGCCACAACTGACATTTAGTACCATTATTTAGGATGTTAGAACATTTTCTATGCCTGAATTTCTTCCGCTTCTAATGCTGATAATCATTTTTAGAAACTGACAAGCACACAGAATGATCTCTGTGTTTGGATAGTATCATAGAAACAAGGGAGTTGGGCTGGCAAGATGGCTCAGCAGTTAAGAGCACTGACTGCTCTTCTGAAGGTCCTGAGTTCAAATCCCAGCAACCACATGGTGGCTCACAACCACCCATAACAAGATCTGAYGCCCTCTTTCTGGTGCATCTGAAGACAGCTACGGCGTACTCACATATAATAAATAAATAAATCTTTTTTTTAAAAAAATGCTCATAAAAAAAAGAAAAGAAAAAGAAACAAGGGAGTTTTTGTCTGGGCCATGGTTTTAGTCTATACTAAAGGAAACACAGCCTGTTATCCTATTTCTAGGAGTAAGAGAAAAAAACATCTTAGAAGCCAGAAAATAAAACATCAGTAAATATTTTTTTTTAAAAAAATTAGTTTTATTAACTTACTGTGCAATCTGAGAATGGGATATCTCAAGTCTTTGGTCAGCACATTTGATAATTTCTTCATATGATGTTACCTTGGGAAAATAAATATTTTCTATAAATATAAGTATTTGTATTTAATTTTATTTTCTCCTTTTAAAAATCTTTACAAGTTGAAGTTTCATTATTTAATGACAACAAATGAAAATTTTACAAGAGACAAAATGCCCGTTTTCTATTTTGAAATCAGAAATCTGAATAAGGAGCTGGAGAGATGGCTCAGCGGTTAAGAGCACAGGCTGCTCTTCCAGAGGTCCTGAGTTCAATTCCCAGCAACCACATGGTGGCTCACAACCATCTGTAATGGGATCTGATGCCCTCCTCTAGTGTGTCTGAAAAGAGCAATGGTGGTGTACTCATATACAATAAATAAATTTTTTTAAAAAGAGGGGTGGGGTGGGGATTTAGCTCAGTAGTAGAGTGGTTGCCTAGCAAGTGCAAGGCTCTGGGTTCAGTCCTCATCTCTTGGGGGGAAAAAAGGCATGGGCCTGGCTCTAAAGAAATCTGAATAACAATGGTGTTAAACTCACTCATTGTGCTGGAAATGGGAAGTACCCCAGAAACTCACTGTAATCTACTATCTTCCACACAATGATACAGGGGCCAGGCAAGGATTATAGCCTATTAGATTAAATTAAWGCAGTCTTGGTTGGTTTATGACTGCAATTTTAGCACCTGTGAGGCTGAGGTAGTAGAATTCAGGATTCCAAGACCAGACTGGGCCACACATGGAGACATTGTCTCAAAAGACCAAAACGAAAACAAACAAAACATAAAAATACTAAGTTGGCAAGATGCTTAATTACCTTGAAAGCAGAGTAATGAAATTAAGACTTTAAAGAGCCTGCAGCAAGGTTTTGGGCACTTCCCAGCTATCCAGCTAACAGGGAGGTAGGCGGGACCATGGTGGGTAAAAGTGGTGGCGTGGCAAACCTCAGATCCCTTTAGTTCTGGAGTTCTGTGAGTTCTGACGTGATGTTTGGGTTGAGTTTATGCTGAGGACCAAGAGCAGGGCACATGCTGGGCAGAGGGTCCTCCATCTGGGCCGCAGCCCAGCCTGAAGTTTCCTGAAGTAGGTTTTGTTTTGTTTCTAAAGGGAGACGAGTACCTTATTTATCAGGCTGCCCACATGCCTCCGGTACTTGTCGTTCTCCTCGATGAGTCTGCTGCAGTGGTCCTCTTTGCTTTCCAGAAGGCCCCCTAGCTTTGTGATCTGTGGAGAAACATCAGCAAAGATGACCTGGAAACCACCGCGAAAACAGGTATTAAAAAAAAAAAAAGAAAGAAAGAAAGAAAGAAAGAAAGAAAGAAAGAAAGAAAGAAAGAAAGAAGCCCATCAGCTCTATTTTATTGTACTGCCCCCTGAAACTGAGTTCTAATGGAGTCTTAACACAGATGGCCGGATCTGGGGGGTGGGGTGGGTTGTATATAGATCAGGAATTATGGGGGACTTTCATTGTTTCTGTTATTTTCTACTGTGAAATAGTTTTGAAGCTAGCCAGCATCTGCTGGTACCTGCAAACATGAATCGCACCCAGGTTTCATTACGATCCTTTGCCCAGATAGCTAGAGGCATGCTTGAGTCGGAGTTAAAGCTGTGATGTGTGTGTGTGTGTGTGTGTGTGTGTGTGTGTGTGTGTGTG
>BDUI01003639.1:118982-129063 GCA_002335545.1 Apodemus speciosus
AGAGAGAGAGAGAGAGAGAGAGAGAGAGAGAGAGAGAGAGAGAGGGAGAGAGAGAGAGATGACGTGGGCCTTCCCTTGCAAACACATTTCTAAGGCTCCGCTTCATGTACTTCTCAGGCCAGCCTACCATCTTTTTTTTTTTTTTTTGCAAGGATACTATTGATATTAAATATTACACAGGTTGGCGAGGTAGCTTGGTATGGAAGGGCACCTGTAGCCATAGCTGACAATCTGAGTTCTATCCTCCAGACCCTTACAGAAAGGGGGAAACCAACTCCTGCAAATCGTCCTCTGACCTCCATGTGTGCCACGGCACTTTTCATGCTAACAAACACACACACACACACACACACACACACACACACACCAGTCAAATGTAATAAAACTTTTAAATAAAAAGTTAATTCTTTTGAGAGTGGCATTTAGGGTCAGAAGGAAAGCGTATTAATCATTTTCTCTGAAAGCTAATTTTCAAAGCAATTATGGAAGAATAACTATAGAAAACTTCCTACTAAGTAGCAGTGCCAGGAGCGACTGTCGGTCTTCTCACACTTTACACTTACATATGGTAGAGGGCGGCCCTATGGAGCGACGGCAGAGCAGTCTGACATACAAGCTGCGACAGTCCCTCCCTTTCTTTCCCTTCTCTCTTCTTTCCAGGGATGGGAAAAGAACCTAGGGCCTAGCTCGTGATAGGTGAGCTCCACCTCCACGCCATTTACTACTACTACTACTACTACTACTACTACTACTACTACTACTACTACTACTACTGGTCTCCCTAAGTTGGCCAAGCTGGCCTTGAATTCAATATATAGCCTAAATTAGCCTCACCCCTGAAACCCTCCTTCCCYAGCCTCTAGGGTTCTGGGATTACAGGCACCGATCGATCGTCGCTTTTCTTCTCTTTTGAAGGTTAACAGCTATGTGATGAATATAGTGCCTAAGTCTGCTTGTAAGTTACTTCGAAATACAGGACAGACTTCTGGGCTGTGTCCTTTTCATTACAGCCTGACCATGGAGGTAGGTTTCTGGGATTGTTTTCATTGCATTTGTGGCACAGTGTAATAATCTAGTTAATACACACAAAGTCTACTGTGATAAAATTAGAACGCTTCACATTTCCATCTCTGTACATCTTTTAAAAACAATCTTTGATTATCGTCTAACAGTTATACATATTTATGCAGCTAAATGAATGGAACAGGAGGATTTTAAAGTAGATGAAATACATCAGACTCGGGAAGATAAACACTGCGTGTTCTGCTTCATAGATAGATGGTTGTAAACAGTTGAAATAAAAGTCCAGTTGTGATGTTTAGAGTCTGGAAGGGATGGGAGCAGACGGGAGAGCAGGGCTGGACAACAGGTATCAGGACATGGTGAGCAGTGACAGATCCAGTGTCCACAGCAACCTGCAACATATCCTATAAACAAACAGCGGGGAGGCAACCAGAACTCCCAACACAAGGTTATGGCAAGAAGGAGATTGGTTTGATTGACACATATCATATATGTATGTTAAAATACAGTATGAACAAAGGAATATTATCCTGTGCCAATTCAGTTCCATTAATTGTTTTCTGTAAGTCATGTTTCTATTTACTTCCATCTTTCTGCATTCTCTTCTGGACCACCTCAGGTAAACTAAGAGTGACTTCCAACCACTGTGACTGAATGCAGCTAGAAAGGCAGGGTACACAAAAACCTAAGCGTGCTTCACCCACAGTGAAAAGTAGCACACATTTCAGAGAGCTGTGTGCGGTGAACATCCTGTAAGCCCAGAACTTCAGAAGCTGAGGTATGACCCTGTGGGAGGAAGACTGGATGAACTAGCCAGTAAAACCCTATCTCAAAAAATAAATACGGGCCGGAGAGAGGGCTCAGCAGTCCAAATCACGTTTGCTGCTCTTTCGGAGGACATGAGTTTGGTCCCAACACCGACAATTGGCAGCTCAAACTCAACTATAACACCAGCTCCAGGTGATTGGACATCCTCTTCTGGCCTCCGAGGGCATTATGTACATACGCACAAATAAATAGCATTTTTAAAGTTAAAAACTAAAAAAAGAGAGGCTTATGGCTAGTAGTAGGTAAACGCTTGGCTGGCAGGAGGGAAGCCTTGGGTTTGGTCCCTGGAAATGGGGAAAATAAAAGCACAGTTATCTTTTGGCTTCTGTGTTTTGAAAGGCATAAATTTTATTAGCCTAAAAAGCAAATTATGTTAAGCAGTATTTATATTTTTTAAGCATTTTAAAATTAATTTTTATTTTATGAGTATGGGTGTTTTACCTGCATATATGTCTGTATACTCATTGCATATCTGGAATCCGGAGAGGTAAGAGGAGGGCATTGGATTTCTTGAAACCGGATTTACAGACAGTTGTGAGCTACCTTGTAGGTGTTGGGAATTGAACCTGAGTCCTCTAGAATTGCAGCTTATACACTGAGCCATTTCTCCAGCCTGATATGTATATGAAAATGCTTCCATATTTTTGTTGACAATACTGCCACAGTGCCAGTGTGAATATTTTAATAATACTTTAATAATACTTTGAAAGTGGATAACTTCTTAAAATTTAATGGGTAGCATTAGGTATAAAAAGGACCATGAGGCATTGGTCTGTCTTACCAAGAAGTCAAGCTCCTCGTTCAGGGTGTGGTATTTATCCAGTTTGACTGCCAATAACACAGGTGCATCTCTGGCATTCTTGATTTCTTCTGCATCAAAATCTGTGCTCTGAGATTAAATACATTTGCACACATTTCAGTCATTACACACTCCTAGCATTTCACAGTATCATTTTAACTCAAGAATCAGAGAGGGAGGGCTGGAGAGATGGCTCAGCAGTTATGAGCACTTGCTGATCTTACAGAGGACCCAGGTTCGGTTCCCAGTACCACACAGTGACCTCACCGACATCTGTAATTGCAACTTCATGGGATCCAATGCCCATGCCCTCTTCTGCCCTCTTCTGGCCTCTCGCATATACATAGTACACACACACACAGGCAAAACACACACACACACACACACACACACACACATATGTGATATAAGGCTGGATTCATAGAAATACAGAGCTTGCCAATGGATGATGGTGCACGCCTTTAATCCCATCACTTGGAAGGGAGCAGTAGGCAAATCTCCGTGAGTTCTGGGACAGCCAAGGCTACAACAGACAGGCCCTCTCTCAAAAATCCAAAACCAACCAACCAAGCAAACAAAAACCAAAACCAACCAATCAATCAACCAACCAACCAACCAACCCAGAATGTAGACCTAGAAGGACATTAGCAAAGTTGCCAAGAGAACATGAGTATCTGCGGTGCATTTGCACATCGAAGCCAAGTATAACATGTTAAACTCACCTCAATAGCGTGGTCTTGAAGGGCCTTTTCATTAGCAATTAACTCTTTAAGAGTTGCAATTCTGTTTTTATGTTTTAATAACTAGGGGAAGAAAAGCATTTTTATATTTTTAGAGGAAAAGAAATAAAATTACCTACTAAAACATTTATGATAAAATCATCCAACTACGTAAAGTCCAGTCTTTTAAATGATGTCATGGTCTTACCACTTCCATGACAGAGTTCCTACAGTGGGCCCAGCACTGCTATGCTAAGCAAGACAAGCTGGCAAGTCACCTGGAACCCTGCATTGTCTGAGGTGTCTAMGGTCCCTCCCATGAATGACTCACTGCTGTTCACAGCGTGTTGTTTAGACTGAGGATTTGCCTGCTTTCTGGTGGGTGGGACTTTGTAACAAGGCTTCCTCAAAAAAAAAGTCTATGGACAAGTGCTTTTACTGAACGGGCAGATGGCCCTGCACCCGGCGATCACTATTTAGTGCAGGGGAGATGATGCACAGATTTTGTGACCCCTCCAGGACACATGGATCCTGTTTGCTCCCCCGCCCCTCAGGTAGCAAAGGAAAAGAATTTCATTCTAAAGACATAGAAAATGTTCTTAGCATAATTTTTATTAACTCTTTGGGAACTTCCTATCATGCACCGTGAACCCCTCATTTCTCAGTCTTTCCATACCTGCTCTCCACCCTTGTAGCATCCCCCCCAAAGTAAATAAAAGAGTAAAAAAAGAAAAATTAGAAAAGAAATAATTCTCCATCAACCTCCGGGTTCTTGTACCATTCCGCTCCTCCGTCTTTCCCCATCTCCATCACACACTCCTTCGTTGTGGCGGTACTGGAGGTCGTGGCGTGTCAGGCAGTACATCCTTTTGCCCAAGCAGCCCAAGCATCTCCATTTGCAAATGTTCATTGCAATGAATCATCAGGCCAGTTCCAGACCTTGGCTTCTACAACAACATCAATACTGGACCCTCCTAGAGACTCTCAAATATCCTGCTATTGCCCCGAGTTGTGGGGATCAGCAGGACTTGTCCCTTCATGCACTCTACAACTCGTAGATGGGGAAGAGGTTGGGTAGGTGACAGGATCCATGCAGAAAAGGCTATGACAAGCAAGTGAGTTCTCTGGAAATGGTCCACCGCTTTGCATGGCTGTGATNACACACACACACACACACACATATGTGATATAAGGCTGGATTCATAGAAATACAGAGCTTGCCAATGGATGATGGTGCACGCCTTTAATCCCATCACTTGGAAGGGAGCAGTAGGCAAATCTCCGTGAGTTCTGGGACAGCCAAGGCTACAACAGACAGGCCCTCTCTCAAAAATCCAAAACCAACCAACCAAGCAAACAAAAACCAAAACCAACCAATCAATCAACCAACCAACCAACCAACCCAGAATGTAGACCTAGAAGGACATTAGCAAAGTTGCCAAGAGAACATGAGTATCTGCGGTGCATTTGCACATCGAAGCCAAGTATAACATGTTAAACTCACCTCAATAGCGTGGTCTTGAAGGGCCTTTTCATTAGCAATTAACTCTTTAAGAGTTGCAATTCTGTTTTTATGTTTTAATAACTAGGGGAAGAAAAGCATTTTTATATTTTTAGAGGAAAAGAAATAAAATTACCTACTAAAACATTTATGATAAAATCATCCAACTACGTAAAGTCCAGTCTTTTAAATGATGTCATGGTCTTACCACTTCCATGACAGAGTTCCTACAGTGGGCCCAGCACTGCTATGCTAAGCAAGACAAGCTGGCAAGTCACCTGGAACCCTGCATTGTCTGAGGTGTCTAMGGTCCCTCCCATGAATGACTCACTGCTGTTCACAGCGTGTTGTTTAGACTGAGGATTTGCCTGCTTTCTGGTGGGTGGGACTTTGTAACAAGGCTTCCTCAAAAAAAAAGTCTATGGACAAGTGCTTTTACTGAACGGGCAGATGGCCCTGCACCCGGCGATCACTATTTAGTGCAGGGGAGATGATGCACAGATTTTGTGACCCCTCCAGGACACATGGATCCTGTTTGCTCCCCCGCCCCTCAGGTAGCAAAGGAAAAGAATTTCATTCTAAAGACATAGAAAATGTTCTTAGCATAATTTTTATTAACTCTTTGGGAACTTCCTATCATGCACCGTGAACCCCTCATTTCTCAGTCTTTCCATACCTGCTCTCCACCCTTGTAGCATCCCCCCCAAAGTAAATAAAAGAGTAAAAAAAGAAAAATTAGAAAAGAAATAATTCTCCATCAACCTCCGGGTTCTTGTACCATTCCGCTCCTCCGTCTTTCCCCATCTCCATCACACACTCCTTCGTTGTGGCGGTACTGGAGGTCGTGGCGTGTCAGGCAGTACATCCTTTTGCCCAAGCAGCCCAAGCATCTCCATTTGCAAATGTTCATTGCAATGAATCATCAGGCCAGTTCCAGACCTTGGCTTCTACAACAACATCAATACTGGACCCTCCTAGAGACTCTCAAATATCCTGCTATTGCCCCGAGTTGTGGGGATCAGCAGGACTTGTCCCTTCATGCACTCTACAACTCGTAGATGGGGAAGAGGTTGGGTAGGTGACAGGATCCATGCAGAAAAGGCTATGACAAGCAAGTGAGTTCTCTGGAAATGGTCCACCGCTTTGCATGGCTGTGATRCGTGCACTCTGTGAGGCATGGACCCCAGAGACTTCATCCCAGGAATGCTTCTTGCTGCTGACATACCTTTTCTGCCACCAATGCAGAGGCTAATGAATCTTGAGCATCAGCCCACCCTATTGGACACATTTTCCGCAGCTCAATACAAAGATGTACTTTCATGTAACAATGCTGTTTAGACAAATTGATGATTTCATAATTCCTGATAATGATTTTATTTATTTTTATTTTATTTTATTTTTATTAGATATTTTCTTTATTTTCATTTCAAATGTTATCCCCTTTCCTCATTTCCCTTCTGAAAACCCTCTATCCCATCCCCCTCCCCCTGCTCACCAACCCACCCACTCCCACTTCCCTGTCCTGGCATTCCCCTACACTGGGGCATCAAGCCTTCATAGGACCAAGGGCCTATCCTCTCATTGATGTCCAACAAGGCCATCCTCTGCTACATATGTGGCTGGAGCCATGGGTCCCTTCATGTATACTCTTTGGTTGGTAGATCCAATTCACAGACCACATGAAGCTCAAGAAGAAGGAAGACCAAAGTGTAGATACTTTGGTCCTTCTTAGAAGGGGGATTTAAAATACACATGGGAGGAGATAAAGAGACAAAGTGTGGAACAGAGATTAAAGGAAAGGCCATCCAGAGACAGCCCCACTTGGGGATCCATCCCAAAAACAGTTACCAAGCCCAGACACTATTGTGTCTGCCAACAAGTGCTTGCTGACAAGAAGCTGATTTAGCTGTCTCCTGAGAGGCTCTGCCAGTGCCTGACAAATACAGAGGTGGATGCTCTCAGCCAACCATTGGACTAAGCACAGGGTCCCTAATGGAGGAGCTAGAGAAAGGACCCAAGGAGCTGAAGAGGTTTGCAGCCCCATAGGAGGAACAACACTCTGAACCACCCAGTACTCCTGGAGCCCCCAGGGACTAAACCRCCAACCACAGAGTGCACATGGAGGGACCTACTTCCTTCTGATGCAGCTCCACTGTGCCTTCCCCTGGCTGCTCTCCCTTGGCTGCCTTTTGGTATAAGACATCCTAATTAGCGGAATGCTGAGTCCTGTTCAGCCCCTGGAGTTCATGGTGGAAAGCAAGAACCAACTCTTGAAACTCCGGGCGTGGTGGCTCCTGTCCCTTAGCTACTGAACCAGCTCATCAACCCCCATGAATAAAACTTTCCAATGGAGATTTAAGTTGTAAATACGTCAAATGCTAGATATTGTATCTACTTCCAAAAGGCATAATTAAGCTAGTCTGGTCCTCAAGCCCTTTTTAAGCAAATCCAGAACTCTARGAGCTGGCTCTTCCCACTAAACTGAATCAGGTTTTAGAAGAAATACAGTTACCTCTTTATCTAAATCTTTCTTTTTAAGCTGACAGTCCTTCAATCTTTGCAGCATTATGTCATTGGCTTTCTTGCTCTCTTGGCAAAGCTCCGCATCRGGAATGGCGCGGTCCTAAGGAGAATGGTTTGAGAAACTAGATTGAAAGGTTTTCGCTGAAGCTAAAACGGAGAAGGAAAACTGTTTAGAAARGAGGGGGTCAAAGGTCATATTGAATCCCATGCTTCAAATGCTCCCCATCATTTCTCTAGGAGATAATACAAAGGTTAATATGAGAGCTTTCTTAGTTAGGATTTTACTGCTGTGAACAGACACCATGACCAATGCAAGTTTTATAAAAGACAACATGTAATTGGGTCTGGCTTACAGGCTCAGAGGTTTAGCCCATTGTCATCAAGGCAGAAACATGGCAGCATCCAGGCAGACATGGTGCAGCCTCCTGCTGAGAGTTCTACGTCTTCATCTGAAGGCTGCTAGTAGAAGACTGACTTCCAGGCAACTAGGGTGAGGGTCTTAAGCCCACACCCACAGTGACACACCTACTCCAACAAGGCCACACCTCCTAATAGGGTCACTCCCTGGTCCAATCATATATGAACCATCACAAGAGTTAAAACAGAGTTATCATGTGGATTCAGACATGTACATAGATTGCTATTGGGAGTGGGCAGTGTACTGTTATTCCTCATCTATGATAAATGCATGCTTATATATTCACATGTACATTGCTCCTTAGCCTGGCCAGTTTACATATGCAAACTTTAGATAAATTGGTACCTCTGACACACTAGAAAGGCCAGATATCCTGAACGATATACAACGAGGGAGTTGGAGAGTAGCCAGGATGAAGGTAATTGTAGCAGGATAACCTAGAGGTCTGATGTGTAACGGTTTGTGTTTGCGCTCTGCTGCGTATCTGTGTAACTTGGGACAAGGTCAGCTCTTGCAATGCTTGTCTTGTGTTTTCTGAGTTCAATGTCTATAATGCAAAGAATGATGCAAGGTTGACCGGAACATAGCAGGGGCGGTAAATGTGGATGCCTTCAGGGATGGTCAGGAAGTCAGCAAATACCTGCTGTGAGATTATGGGCTTRAGCCTGCATCGGGTACAGAACACACCAGGGGGGTGGGAGACACAGAACAGGCAAACGGGAAGTAGTTATTTAAGGTGGGGTGGGACCCACTGAGAAGGCTGGTGACACACTGCCATCAAGACATCAGGTACCTAAAGCAGCCAACAACAAAGGGGACTGAGGGAAAAAAAAAAACCAGTAGCCAAGGGGGAATCATGGAGTCTAAGCAACTACTGTACATGACTGGAAGGACGGGATGAAAGAGCTACTTACCAAGAAGGGTCTGTACCACATTTACTGTGATCCTTTTAAAACAGTATTCTGTGTTTGTGGGCCATAGCTTTGTGACCTGTGACCTGCACACAAAAGACTTAGCGTGCTATCTCACACTCAGCAAATCCTAATGTTCAGCAGCTTTTAGGTAGATGAGACAAAGGTTTTTCTCTCCTATTAAAAATATGGCAGGGCTGGAGAGATGGCTCAGCGGTTAAGCGCACTGACTGCTCTTCCGAAGGTCCTGAGTTCAAATCCCAGCAACCACATGGCGGCTCACAGCCATCCATAATGAGATCGATGCCCTCCTCTGAGGTGTCTGAAGACAGCTACAGTGTACTTAGATACAATAAATAAATAAATCTTAAAAAAAAAACATGGCAATGCCAGACAGTGGTGGCACACGTCTTTAATCTCAGCACTTGGGAGGCAGAGACAGGTGGATTCTCTTGAGTTCTGAGCAGCCTGGTCTACACAGTGAGTTCTAGGACAACCAGGGCTACACAGGGAAACCCTGTCTCAAAACAAACAAATGAATAAAACAAACAAAAAAAAATCCACCCCCCCCCAAACACAGCAAGCCAGGCATGCCCTCAGATTCCCCGTTCAGAGGATTGTGTTTCCAATGGAAGAAGTGTACAACAGAAGAAAAGGCTAATTTGACAATCTAGCCAGTACACACCCTTTTGTCTCATTTTTGTTGAAAGCTGCCCAGGAGAGAAGCAAGTGGAGACCCCTACTAAGGAAACCAGCTGAGAAACGTTGTGTTCCTTGAACTAGTGACACAGCCACCATATGTAAGGTCAGGGTTTGAACTCATTAATACTTCATTTAAAAATTATTCACTTATTCAACCTATGGATATGAGTAGTTTGCTTGCATGCATGTCTGATGCCCACAAAGGCCAGAAGAGTGGTTAGATTCCCCTGGGACTAAAATCATTAGGTGGCTCTGAATCTCCATGTGGATGCTAGGACTTGAACCTGGGTTCTGTGGGAGAGTGCTCTTAACTCCTGAGCCACTTCTCCAACACCATTACTATTGTTCATGCTAYCCCCAACTAGGTTTTAATTAGGCAAACAACTCATTAATGTGAATACTAAGAGCAGACTGGCTCAGAATATAAGACYGCTCTGGAAACAGGAAGTCTAGATGGCTAGTTTCTATCTTTAGTCCTTACCACSGTATCATCCTGTCTGATTGCATTCACCTGTTAGTACTGAACATCAAGGGTAAACAGCTCGAAGCCTGGGGAGCAGGGAGGCCTGGGTGGCTAGAGGTCTGGTTCTCTCTTCTTCTGCTGTGACTTAATTCTGCTACCTTTCACAGCCTCTCTCAGTTCACTCCAACTGAAGA
>BDUI01003641.1:84159-94567 GCA_002335545.1 Apodemus speciosus
GGCACTTAATTAAGTTATAAGGCACAAGGTACATTTATTCATTCCATGAAATATTATGCAGCCATTAAAATTACTTTTAAGAAGGCAAGAAGGCAACATGGAAAAATGCTTATGGTCTTGTAGTAAGTAGAAAAGCAGGCTGAGTAGTTATTTTTGCTTATGAATAAAATATTGTGAAGGGTGTAAGCATATTTTAAAAATACTGGTTAGAGGTTAACAGAAATATTAGCTCTGGGGGCTAGAGAGATGGTTCAGCAGGTCAGAGTGCTTGCTGTGTAAACTCAGAGGCCTGAGGTCCGCAGCACACTCATGCTATGTAAACRTGAGGCCAGGTAAGGCCTCCTGTGCCTGCAATCCTAGCAATGGAGGTGGCAGAGACAGGAGAATGCTGGGGCTTGTCAGCCAGCTGGCCTGGAAGAAAGGGCGCAAACTCCAGGTACGACGAGAGATTCGTCTTTCTCTAGGCCACAGAGCAAAGAGCAATTGGACAGGAACCCAGTGTCCTCTACATATGCACTTATAGACACTCATAAGTGTCTCCACACACAGTACACCTCCACACACACACACACACTCTCTCTCTCTCTCTCACACACACACACACACACACATGCACACACACACACACACATACACACACACAGTAGCTCCAGAGTGGAGCCATGTGGTGTTTATGAATAATTTTTCTGTCGTTTTGTTAGACCATTTTCTTCCTATAGAAGAGCTATACATTAACAAAAAAAAAAAAAAAAAAAACCAAAACAAAACAAAACACAAAAGATTAAATCGGCCCTCATAGCCCCCGCAAAAATTAGAAGCAAACATTTGTCAGAGTCCCGGAGGAGTGATTGCTTTCTGAGCTTTGAAGCCAARGAGAGCATTTCAGAAGAAAGGCATACAGTTTGGATGAAACCGAATATAAACTCTCAGCCAAATGCAATCCTTAACAGATCCACTTTACTTAGCGAAAGAAACTGTTTGAACGGCAGATAAACTCCTGGCAATGGTATGTTGTAGCCCAGGGCCAGTCAGCAAGGGAAGAATCAATCGGTGTGACTTTGGAGGAACGCAGCTTGGTAACATATCAAGGGCTGTGGCTATCATCCCAGGCTTGGGGTGACATTTGCCACCCTGGAGACAGCAAGCTGGGGACAGACTGCAGTGGAAGGCACAGCTGTGTGCACGGACACGTTCCTTGCAGCAAGTCATTCCTGTAAGGCCCATCGGGTGCTTAGAAGGGCGTGTGCGGCACCGCGGAGTCCAGCAGTCTTTGGAAACGCTCACCCTGAAGGCTACGCTGGGAACGGAAATGTGTTTTGACAAAATAATGGATGTCCAAGGCATGCAATCAAGAGCAGGCCAGAAAAGCTGCCTAGACACGGTAGTACAAGCTCCTCTGAACCAGCATTTGGAGACTGAGGCAGGAGGATCATGAATCCATAAAGGCCAGCCTGGACTATGGGGTAGAACTCCGTACTCAGTTAAGCAAGCAATCAACCAACCAGACAAAAGGACTGAAAACGTTGACTTTGTCAAAATTTTACCTTAAGCTTATCAAATCTGTGTTCATGGTATGAAGTAGAGGCCTAGTTCTTTTATCCCTTTGTAAGCCGTCAGTTCTTCTAGCCCCTCCTATTGTAAGCCATCAGTTCTTCTAGCCCCTCCCATTGCATAACCCTCAGTTCTTCTAGCCCCTCCCATTGTAAGCCATCAGTTGTTCTAGCCCCTCCCATTGTATAATCCTCAGTTGCTATAGCCCCTCCCATTGTATAATCCTGTTGTTCTAGCCCCTCCCACTGTAAGCCGTCAGTTCTTCTAGCCCCTCCCATTGTAAGCCATCAGTTCTTCTAGCCCCTCCTATTGTAAGCCATCAGTTGTTCTAGCCCCTCCCATTGTATAATCCTCAGTCGCTCTAGCCCCTCCCATTGTACGATTCTCAGTTGTTCTAGGCCCTCCCACTGTTAGCCATCAGTTGTTCTAGCTCCTCCCATTGTATGTCGTCAGTTGTTCTAGTCCCTTTCATTGGTCTATTCAGCCTTCATTTCCCTCAAGATGCTGGTCAGCTTGTCACATGTGGATCTGCACATTGTCCTACTGTGTCCCTGGATATCTTTTCTGCTCCTTTGGGCTGTGTGTCTATCTTTGACTATGTACCACTTTGTCTTCATGGTGTGATAGTGATTTCATATTCTTGACAGCAACCAGGGAACTTTACCCCATCATTGCTTCTTTTTCAGGGGAACCTTTACTGCATTAGGGTTTTAGTGCCAGTGCTATAAGAGGCTGTCGAATTCTTCCTAGAGAGGAAAAAGAAGACACCTAGGAACCTAGGCGTTTGATGGGCATGGCTTAGATCCATCGATCACATCCGATGGCTGTGACCTGCTTCCTCTTGCTGACCACACTGACGAGTGTTTGGCACATGCTTCGTATTCCAAATGCCCTGCAGGGTGTTCCCATCTCACCCTGGTCCATCTTGATCTCTTATGTTTGCTCCACTTCCAGGCACCTTAACTTTGGTTCCCTGCTGCCAGTGGCTTCTTTCTGCCCATCGCTGGTGTACGGAGACACAGGCGACACATGCAGCCGTGGTTTGGGTGGCTCACACAGCAGGCATTATTGGCTCATGGTTCTGGGGGCCAGAAGAGCAAGCCTGGGGTGCCTCTGAGGCTGGTTTCCAGTAGGACCTCCTCCCTCGCATCACAAGTGGCTGGAAATCCAGCCTTTGCTCCGTTGCCCACACAGAAAGACACAGACAGGCCTAGTGTCTCTCTTCTAATTAAATGATCCCCTAGCTAATGGGTTAAGGCTCTGACTCTACAGCCTCATTTAACCGCCATGGCCTCCTTTAAGCTCGTGTCTCTGAACATGGTTATTTGGAAGTTGAGGGCTCAACACACGAACTTGAAAGGGACACAACTGACTTCAAACATCAGGCTAAATTGCCCGACTGCGTTGTGAATTCTAATAAAGGAGCCCACAGTTCTCTTCTGTTTTCCGCATTCCAATGATATCATATATATGCAGAACGCAGCTCCTGCTTTTTCCTTCTTATTTCCCAGCTTTCTGCATTGGTTGGGGCCTCTAGCCACATGGTAGATACGGACCACAGCAGGAAGCATATTGCTTTCCTGATTCCAAAGAAGCTTTTTAACCTATTTGAGTTTTCACCATTGATTGGGATATTTGGTGTGGGATTGAGAAGAACCCTTTATCAACTGAAGGAATGTGCTTTGTGCTTGTTAAGGGCTCTCAACTTGGATTTAGTCCTGTTTCCTTCATAAATATGATGAGTGGTTCCTCCTAACACGTTTGAGACATTCTGAGACCCAAGTGGGTATCTGAAACTAAATCGTACTGAATCATACAAATGTTGTCCTTCCTCTGCACCCACATCCATGAGGAAGTTTAATTAACAAACTCCCCCTCCCTGCCCCCTCCTTTCCCTCCCCTCTCTGTCTTTTAAAATATCTTCCCTTTACTCTGTGATGTCATTGAGAAAAAGCACACAGGGAACTCCTACCTGTGGGGATCCTGGGTCACAGCCACCTGCCTGGGGGGATCCTGGGTCACAGCCACCTGCCTGGGGGAATCCTGGGTCACAGTCACCTGCCTGAGGGACCCTGGGTCACAGACACCTGCCTGGRGGAATCCTGAGTCACAGCCACCTGCCTGGGGGGATCCTGGGTCACAGCCACCTGCCTGGGGGGGATCCTGGGTCACAGTCACCTGCCTGGGGGGGATCCTGGGTCACAGTCACCTGCCTGGGGGGGGGTGGTCCTGGGTCACAGGCCATTTGATTAGAATTATCCTAGATCAACTGGAGGCATCCTGGACCACTATAATCGTGCTTTGGGGCCATGATTAAGTACCACAGGGTGACCGGACTGAAGCCACACTACAGCAGTTGCTCTGATAGCTTCCATCCCAGCTGCTGGTAATTGATTTGAGAGACATAGGTCCAGGGTGGACTTGCTAGAAGAGAGGATGCTTCACTTTCCAAGCGGGGTTCCATGTCTTCTCTAGGGCTGGTGGCTCATCCCTGTAATGCCAGAAATCAAGAGACCGAGGCAGGAGGACCGGGAGATAAAGGCCAGCTTAGGCTGCATAGCGAGCCGGAGGTCTTCCTAAGCTATAGAGTGAGACCCCAGCTAAATAAACCA
Organism: Apodemus speciosus; assembly: GCA_002335545.1. Classification (NCBI taxonomy): domain Eukaryota; kingdom Metazoa; phylum Chordata; class Mammalia; order Rodentia; family Muridae; genus Apodemus; species Apodemus speciosus. Next base: position 88,323 of record BDUI01003641.1, read on the forward strand.
GTTGAAAATGTTATGAATTGCCTTTCTGGAATTTTCTGTTTGGTATTTTGGGCCACATCTGACCACAGGCAGCTGAAACTGTGCGAAACGGACCAAGGGTGGAGCAGGCTACTGCACTGAAACAGCCTATGTCTCCTCTTCCTCAGTCTGCCAGTAACACGGCCTTTCCATATATGTTTTCTAACTTTGCTTCTGCCTTGAATGTCTGGCAAACATGTTATTTGATCGTGGTTCGTTTTCATCTTGAAATGCTTCTGGACCCAGTCCACTGACACTTAGGGCTTTTGAGTTGCAGTTCTTAAGTGGTATTGAACCCTGATTTTCTTTGGTATATTACTCTTTATTTTACTTTAGGTGTAACGACGTCTTGTCTGCAGGTGTGTCTGTGCATCGCCTGTGTGCTTGCTACCTGAGGAGGCCAGAGTAGAGCATTGGATCCTCTGGATATGGAGCCACAGATGATTATAAGCTGCCACGTGGGTGCTGGGAATTGAACATGGATTCCCTGCAAGAGCAGTCAGTGCTCTTGACTGCTGAGCCATCATCTCTCCAGGCCCAATTTTCTAATATTTAGTAGCTTAAGACAATAAGCTTTATCATCTTATAATGTCAAGGTTTACCTTAGGTAAAAGTCTCAGCCATTCATAAAGAATAATTTGGGAGATGACATTCCACTTGTCATATCTCCCTTGTTAGAAGTAAGCCATCACATCCAATCTCCACTCAAGGGTCCGCCCCAGGGCACAAAGCCCAAAGGCCAGATAATGGGGGGGGGGGGGGCAGGGTTGCATGAATGAGCACGGTTAAAGGGTCACACTGTGAAAAACATAGGAAGTCATGTGCTTGTAGGCTTGCATGTGTGCATGTGTGTGTGCATGCATGTATGTGTCTGTATGTGTGTGTCTGTGAGGGATTAAGGACCATAGAGAGCCAAATCCCATGTTTGGGAGAATGACCCTCATGGGTCAGGACAGGACAGTCAACTGGGATTGAGGACAGTGGGGACTCCAGAAACCTTGGGGTTCCCCTGCAGCGTGGAAGGGAGAGGAGGCACAGTCTCTGTGCCCTCTAGGGTCATGCAGTGCCAGCTGACGTGGCAATCTGGAGTGTCACAATGCTTCCATGTATGAAAAGTCACTTCGCTCGTGGCTCACACCCACACCTTGCTCAGCATTCTCAGGCCGTCCTAAGTCAGTCTGTCATGGAAGAGACCTCCTTGGAGGGACAAGGGGGACTCAGGGCTCAAGAGAACCAAGTTCTCTCAGCTCCCTGGTCGCATTTAATATCTTCTCTACGATTTCTAGCAGCCCTGACTCCAGGACAGAGGTGCGCTGACTTGACAGCGACAGAACAGACACAGACACCCAAAGGTAGGGGCTCCCAGCAAAGCACCAACCCTGCAGCTGTGCGTTGGGGAGCATCGCTCCAGAGTAGGAAGCCGTGTTCTGAGATTCCAGGAGGCTCGATGTAATCAAGGCGGTCGGTCTGATCTGCCTGGAACATTCTTGGATCATCTCTGCGCCATGAGTCCACAATTACAGCAGCCGGCTTGTCTGAAGCCGTTCCAGGGGATAGCTCGCCTTGGAAACTGCACCGTTTTTATCTGGAGATGCGGATCTGAGCTTGAGCGTGGATCTAAGCTTGAGCCTTATGAAGTTACAACCGACACGATGCTTTTTCCATGTGCCTGATATAAATCTGAAACACACTCACAGGGTTTGACTCCAGCTGGTGAGCAAGCGTGTGCGGCTCCCAGCGGCTCCCAGCGGCTCCCAGCGGCTCCCAGCGGCTCCCAGAGGCTCCCAGCGGCTCCCAGCGCACTGGCCCCGGGCTTCCGGTTCATCCACCCAGTTGTGCCTATGGGACAGGCCGGAATGGAGGGAGCTGTTTCCTGGCGCTTGTCATTTCCCAGGAATGTCTTTGCTCCTACCTCTGGAAACAGGTTGATGGTAAAACATCCATTCATGATCCCGGCAAACGGGTTTTGGTTTTTGGTGCCAAGCTCGGCCCTGTTAAGACAAGGCTCTTCCCACACAAATTGGGAAGATAAATACCAATAGCCTAGTAAGGAATCTATGACTGAGAGGCTCCTGCCATCCAGTGACCCATCTAGCCACCCAACACAGGCCAAAGGCTTCTGAGAGAGGAAACCAGGGAGCCACGAGGTCCTTCAGGCTCCCCCTGAGGGGATGAAGCCTCCAGGGGAGAGTCGACAAGGATCTCCGAAGGCTCTGGGGAAGGCAGATGTCCAGCACAGCTCCTCAGGCAGGGCATGCATCTCAACCCAAGGCCCTAGTTCTGCCCAGCCCAGACAGGTGGAGTCTGCTGAGCCTGGCAGAGATTCAGACCGCCACAGGGCTGGCAAAGTCATCCCACTGCACAGAGGAGACAACTGAGGCTCAGGAAGGAGAACTTTGAGGACACATACTCCAGGTGTAGTAAGAGAAAGATGAGGGGCGTGCACTGCAGGGGTACTCCCATGATGCACTGCACCAGTGTCTACACTGGATGTTCCCCAAACTGCTCATATGCGTCCACCGACCCTGCCCCCACCCCTGGGCTGTTAAAATGACCCTCTCCACATCTCTCCTCATGGGAACTTAACATGAATTTTCCAGGCCTTAATCTAGAACTAAGCTTAATGGCCCTTTACTCATCCCTCCTCCATCCAGCCCAAGAGCAAAGCCTGGGCATTGTCTGTGTCCCCAACTTCTTCCTCCTGGACGGCATTCAGGCAAGATGTCACTCTCTCTACACGGAACCGTTTTCTTCTCCCCACTGTCCTGAGATTCCATTCGCCCATCATTCCGTCACTCTGAGAGTACGGTCCCATGCTGTCCTGTAGCCCAGCCCGTGCACAATGCAGAGAAAGAACCCCGCCCCAAGACAGCGGCCATTCCCCACCCCTCCCCCACACAGCCTCAGGCAGACACTCACACGCTTTCTGTCTCTGTTAATTTGCCTGTTCTGTGTATCTGCCACGCGTGTGTGTGCAGGTTTCCCGGGGAGACCAGGGAAGCCGGAGCTGCCTTACAGGTGGTCGTGACCAGGCGACATAGGTGCTCGGATCCGAACTAGGGCCTTAGGGTTTGAATAAGGAATGTCCCCCATAGCTTTGGTCCCCGGTTCATGTTGCTGTTGTGTGTGTGTGGGGGGGGGGGAGTGACAATGCAGCCTTGCTGGAGGAAGTACGTCACTGGGGGTGGGTGGGCTTTAAGATTACATAGMCTCACCCCCCTTGCAGCTCACCCGCTCTGCTTCGTGCCTGCTGTTGAAGGTGAGCGCTTGGTTTCCAGCTCCTGTCATCACGCCTCTCTTGCTGTCAAGCCTTCTTCCCACCGTGATGGACTCCCATCCCTCCTGGACCATAGCAGCGGAACAGTAACTAATACAGGCCCTCTGTTGGAGCAGCAAGGGCTTTGAGCCATGAAGCCATCTCTCTAGACGCTGGGCATTTCTTATGAACGGAATCATATTGTTGCCCAGGTTAGCCATGTGGTAGCCTGCATTAGTACGCCATTCCCTTTTACTGCCTAGTCATATTTAATTGTGTGCACATCTCGTTTAATCCTTTCATTGGCCCATCACACTTGGGTCAAGTCCACTTTCTGGCTGTTAGGAATAGCGCTGTTGACAATATCCACGTTCAGGTTTTTTGATTGGGCCACACGTTTTTCTTCTCTTGGGCATGTATGTGGGAGCGGGATGGCTGGGTCACATGGTAGTGCAATGGTTAGCCTCTTAGAGAGCTGTTGCACTGAAGTGGTTGTGGCCCCTCGAGACGCAGCAGGTGATGAGGGTTCTATCTGCTAGGTATGGCGTGGTTTTGATTTGCTTAGAGAGTTAAGTGTTGAATGTTCCTCGTGCTTGTCGCTGTTCTTATTTCTTTCTTATTTAAGTCCTGTGTGCACATGTGTGTGTGCGTGTGTGTATTCATGTGGGATGCATGTGTGTGTGTGGGGGGGGTGCTTGTGTGCCTGTGATGGAGGCCAGAGGATAACCTCAGACTCTACCCACCTCAGCCTCTTGTGTTGTGAGACCGTGGCTCTCATTGAACCGGAACTCAGCCAAGGAAGCCACAGGCTGGCTGACCAAGAAACCCCAGAGATGGGCCTGCCTCTGTCTCCCTGGGGCTGGCTCTGACCTCTACTCCCCGCCTTTTGCTCTGAATTCTGGAAACCATATTGAACGTATGCCTTCATGCTTTCAAAGCAAACACTGTACCAAGTGTGAGCTGTTTCCCCAGGCCCACACCACACCCTTTGCTTTTGTCTTTTGTTATTGAGTTTATTCTTACAGGCACATACCTCAGACCACCTCCAGATTGTTAATGACACGCTGGGCATGGCGGTCCATGCCTTTAACCCTCCTTTATCCCAGTATTAGGGAGGCAGAGGCAGAAGGATCTCTGTGAGTTTGGGACCAGCCTGATCTACATGATGAATTCCAGGACAGCCAGGGCTACACAGCGAGACCCTATTTCAAACAACATCAACAACACAATCCCCACCGTGTGAATGGCCAATATTCTTTAGTTTAATGATGAGAAGAAAGTCTGTCCGTGTTCAGTACGGATGTAAAGTTCTGAATTCTTCTTGCCTGCAGATGATTTCGTCGGAGGGAAGAAACCATACACAAGGAAAGCCAACTGCAGATACAGGTCTAGGACCACAGACAGAGACCTTTTGGTTCTGGGGAATCTGTCTGCTCAAAATAAGATTTAAGAGTCAGAGTTGGGGCTTCCTAGAAGGCAGGCACCATCCCAAACTGCCCTGGCTTGCTTTGCTGTGCCCCCTCAACATCTCTGACACTGAGGAGACAGGATGTTCTCCGAGAGGGGCCTCAGCCGTAAGTCAGTGAGCACCTCTGGGTCTCCCAGAATTCTTCCCCACAGTGCAGGATAGGGACCGAGGCACCTATCTGGGCTCCAGGCTTCCAATCTGTTTTCTTTAAAACCAGCCGCGTTTGCGCTCTATGGGAGCCTCTCCGAGACAGTGGGGTTTATCCCACTGAAATTGAGTCTGTAAATGCAAAACATTAAGAAAAACACAACGAATCGGTATTTGATATTCCTATATTTCAATATTCCTTTGATATTCCAATATGAAATTTAAACTGCTGGGGTTTTATGCATTCCTCGTCTTTCCTTTGATTGAGCTCGACTCACTGCTTTGCGTAGGTCTGCTTTAATCACCCGACCATGTTCGTGCATCTTGCCGGAGGAGGGGCTGGGCATAGCCATCTGGACCCAGAAAAGGACTGCCTGCTGCATCTTTCTCCTGGGACCGGCAGGCCCCCAGGGAGGGACAGACCCCCTGGCCTGGCTCCAAAGCAGCCACTTGAGCCTCTACCTTAAATTTGAAGATATAACAGAAGAGCCCTTGCAGGTGCCAGGGACATCTGATGAGTAGACTTAAAAGCTGGACAGAAAGACCCCTGAGGGGAGTCTGTCACTGGCAAGGCCTCTAGAAAAGTCCAATCGCTGTAACCGCGGTGACGATGATGTCATGAGTGTGTTGTGACAGCTTCAAAGGCTCACATTAGTGAGCACCTGCATGGTACAGCACTCCTTGGAGGGACAGTCCTGCTCTGCTCTCAGGATTATGCTTCTCCCTAAGTGGGATAGATGCTGAGCTCTGCTCTTGGCCCAACTGACTGGCTGGCTGGCCCAAGAGCAAGAGAGACACAGGAGAGACACGGGCAGAGCCTGAAGGGGCTGCCAAAGAGATGCTAGCCTACAGGCACTGAGGAGAGACACGGGCACAGCTTAAACGGGGCACCTAGGGGCAGCCGGCTACTGCAGGAAGCCGACTACTGCAGGAAGCTGGCTGTCCTTGGGCAGGAGTTTGACTCAGAAGCATCTTTGAAGGCTGATTTGGCTACTTTGCAGAAAGCAGGCTCCTCCCCGGGGGCAGCTCACACCCAGCGACTGAATAAAATGGAGGTGTAAAGGGGCAGCCATTCTGACCTCTGCAGCATCTCTCAAAAGCCAGTCTTGATCGAGCTCCCCATGATGCCAGACGAGGTTAACTCAAGAGATTACAGGTAGAAGTCTCTTCTGCCTGTGAGCATTCTTGCCAAAAAAATCCTCAGTTCCAGTCTGATCAACAGGTCATAGTGGCAGTAAAGAAATGGGGGAGAGGGAGAGAGAGAAGAAGGAAAGAAAGAAAGAAGGAGGGAGGAAGGGAGGGAGGGAGGGAGGAAGGAAGGAAGGAAGGAAGGAAGGAAGGAAGGAAGGAAGGAAG
>BDUI01003642.1:47901-59987 GCA_002335545.1 Apodemus speciosus
GAAAAGAAAAGAAGTAATTTTTGCACAAGGTAATCCAAAGCTTATTGGTGTATTAGGCCTGCTCTAGCATCCTCTATTTTTCCCACATTTTATTTATTTGTGTGTGTGTTGTGTGTGTGTGTGTGTGTGTGTGTGTGTGTGTGTGTGTTAGGTGTGTGTGTATGTATGTGTGTGTATGTGTGTGGTAATGCATGTGTATGTGGGGGTAGTATGTATGTGGTAATATATGTTTATGTGTGTGCATGAATGTGTATGTATGTGGTATGTATGTGTCTTATGTGTATGTATGTGTGTGTGGTAAGGTGTGTGTGGTATGTATGTGTATATGTGTGTGGGTGGTATGTATGTGTATTATATGTATGTGTATGTGGTAATGTGTGTGTATGTAGTGTGTGTGTGTGTGTGTGTGTGTGTGTGTGTGTGTGTGTGTGTAAAGGCCAAAGGACAACTTGTGCTTGTTGGGTCTCTCCTTCTACCACGTGGGTTCTGGGAATCAAACTCAGGTCATCAGACTTGGTGGCAAGCATCATTAACAAGCATCATTAGACATTGTGACAACTTCTTAGCCTCCTCTTAACTATTGTTTGATGCCTAGAGAAGCTCTGGAAAGAGCCGATTTTAGAGATGAGTCACACTATTTGCCATTCACTGTCTGTTGTTTACAAATGTACATCTCTCCTAATGAGCTAAAGAGTGGAGATCAGTTTCACAGTAAAATCATCCTAGCACCAATACTTTTCCCAAAACAAAAGTCTTGATGTATGAAGGAAGAGAGGCTCTTGCTTGGCTAGTGTGGTGATGTGAACAGGAATGGCCTGCGTAGGCCCATAGATTCCAATGCTTAGTCATTATGGAGTGGAGTACTTGACAGGCCTAGGAGGTGTGGCCTTGTTGGAGGAAGTGCCTCGCTTAGGCGTAGGCTGTGGGATCTCAGAAGCCTAAGCCAGGCCCATGTCTCTCTCTCTCCTGCTGACTGCGAATCCAATTGTAGAACTCTCAGCTACCTCTCCAGCTCTGTGACTCCCTGTGCACCAACGCCCTTCCCACCATGCTGATAATAAACTAATCCTGTGAAACAGTGAGCCAGCCCCAATCAAACGCTTTCTTTTATAAGAGTTGCCTTGGTCATGTGTCTCAGTGCAACACTGACTAAGACAGCTGGGGTGTTGGCTTAGTCAGTAAAGAATTTTCCCTGCAAGCATGAGGATCTGTGGCCAGCAAGCAGAGCCTAACCAGCCCGAAGCGAGTGAGTTAGCTAACAAAGCGAGAGATGCTGCCTCAAAAACACAGGACACCTGAGGGGGCCAAGGTAGACTGCTGGCTTCTACTTAAGACGTAAGTTACGTAAGCCACACACTCTGCATGCACACTCAAGTGAGAGCACACATCAACACAAATACATCAGTAAATAATAACGTAAATAAGTAGCAGGGGATTCTTGCTCAAAACTCACAAATGTAATAAATACACACATAAGTAACGATATAAATAAATAAATAAATAGGCTTAGCTTATTCCTCGACTCTTACAAATGTGACTTCTTGAAATTTGTTTAGACCAAAATACCAAAGCCCCTGGGTTGGCTGAACACGAGCAGAAACCCCCTCATGACATCAGCTGGCTCTCTCACAGCTGTTACACAACAGATCTCACTATTTTCATTTCCCAACCCCCAAAATTAAGCCAYCTAACCTGCCCCTGGGGAAGAATGTTGTGAGTTACCTCTTGGCCAATCTGACCTCCTGCCTCTAGGTCCACTTCCCACACACTTAGCCATGCATGGCATTAGGAGAGTCACTGAACTAGTCCCTGCTCACCCTCATCTTAGCTCCGTTTTCTCCCCCCCTCCCCCCACACACAACAGAGGGAGGGAAAACAGGCGAGGCTGGAATGCAGACTTTTCTAGGAAATCACTGAGCGCAATGCTTTGCATACAACAGGGCTGCTGATTTCGAATCTGCTAAGTGAAGATTATTTTCAAAATTATCATACATGTTACCAAAGAAAAAAGAAAAACAGGAGAACATTTTAATACTGTATAGGTATAATTCTTTCTTCAGTAGGATAAATTTCTCACAGGCAACGTGGGTCTAAGAAAATATCATGGGCCCCTTTGCCTTCTGTACCTGGCCCATCCAGCCACTCCCTGATGGTCCCTCCCTCCCAGCTGCCTGCCCTCACCTGCAGAGGTGAAGGCAATGATGAGTGTGGCGCAGGTGTAGGAAAATCTGAAACACAGAAGCATCCAGTTAGAAGAAGAAACGTGAGGACCGAGCAGGAGTCGGCTCAGCGGACATCCAACACTGGCTAGAACTTGACAGCACAGTCAACCAGGGAACTCCAGGGTTACAGCCACTTCTGAGAGGTCAGCACCAGAGAAGTCCTGATAGACTGAGAGGTAGTCCTGGCCCCATAGCCAGTAAGAGTGATAGTAAATCTCGGGGGTCAAATCGATGAGAACCTAGAACCTGGGCACTGGATTGATTACATTAACAGATCCTGGAAGGCCCAGCCGAACTGGAGTGGAACTGTTTGGATGGCAGAGGATCCTGGGCTGTAGAAAACAGGGAAGGTGAGCTCAGCTGCCCCCATCTTCTGCATGACTTCAGATGCAATGTGAACAGCTCCCTCAAGCTCATGCCGGATGCACGTCCCACCGCCTGGAGCCGTGAGAAGGCTTCCTCCCTCAAGCTGCTTTTGTCATGGTATTTTATCCCAGTAACAAGAAAGTAACCAGTCCACAGTCCAGTGCCTAAGGCTAAACTGGGAAATCTTGGATAATGAGTTTCGACTGATAAGTAAAAGACTCAGGAATACTTTAGGTAAGGCCCTCTTGTCCTGAGGCCAGCCCCTCGGGAGAGTGGCCCCGGCCTACAAATCAAAACCTCAAATTCTAATTTCATCTCCACATATGACTTTGGACAAGGTGCTGCCTTTCTCTGGGCCTCAGCAGCCTTTTCTGGAAAAGGAAAGGGTCAGTCAGCATGCAACCAAGAATAGTTATGAATTCGAACTAAGAGAATCATAAACTTACTAAAAAAAAAAATTATCGAGATTGTGTGTGTGTGTGTGTGTGTGTGTCTGTGTGTGTGTCTGTGTGTGTCTGTGTCTGTGTAACTGGACTGCATGGTTGTTTAAGAGTTCAGGTGACAACGCAGTGTCACAATATCAGAAGGGTTGGACATGCCTGGATCAGAATGATCTAGATTCCGAACTCAAAGTCACTGAGTTCACAGCTAGGGGTATGGCTTAGACGTTGTGGTGGTTTGAATGACTATGCCCCCAACAGGCTCAAACATGTCTATCCTTGCTTTCTAGTTGGTGGAGGGGACTGGGAGGCACAGCCTGGTTGGAGGAGGTGTGTACTGGTGTCTGGCTGTGATGCCACCCCCACTGTACTCTCAGCTTCCTGGTTGTGGATCCAGATTGAGCTCTTACTGCAATTTGGCAGCCTTAAGGCCAAGCCTTCCCGACGCTACCATAGACTCTGAAACCATAAGCTCAAAAATGTTTCCTTTTATAAATTGCTTTGATCATATATATATATATATATATATATATATATATTTTATCACAGCAATAGAAAAGTCACCAACACAAAAGTAGACACTTGCCTGCCTTTCATGAAGCCCTGGGTTCCATTCCCAGCAGCATTAAAAAAATAAAAAATAAAATAAAACAAAGTTCAAGTGGTTCTAGGATAAATGCCAAAGTTCCTGGGCCCCCTTAGTGGTGGAGGACTTTGTAAAGAGAGATAACAAAGGTGATATTCGGAAGCAGAAGTTCAAAGGACACGTGGCAATGAAGAAACAACAGGAAACAACATTCAAGCTTATGTCTGACTTATTCTCCCCAAAGCTTAAGTGTAAGGGGCTTGCTTTACTCTCTGTTTTCCTATCCTTCTGACAGATCTCCGCCAGGGGCTGTATCAGGGCTCAGCAGGCCCCTGCTTATCGATGAACCTGGCTACGGGCATTATTGTAATCAGGAGGCAACGGAACCCTGTAAAAGAACATGAGGTCTCTGACTCATTTGCAAGGGGAACCCCCATTGCAAGAGCCCCCTGTCTAATGGGAGGGAACCTGACATTTCACCTCTGGGTGGGGCTACTCAGAAGATGCTAAGCAGGAGAGCAAAGCCTGAGCCACCTAGATGTGAGGCCCTGCCAGAAATGAGCCCGGGAATTCAAGGGCCAAGGGAAGCAGAGAGTACCGACTATACATACATCTTGTTGATTTTGAAACCCTGGTCTCTCAGGAAGTTGAGTATATAACAGGATAAGACATTACCAACGACAGGGGAAGGTGGAAAGGAAAGGGAACCCAGCGTGGAGGAAGAGGGTGGTCCTACCAAAGAGTCCACAGACTGGGATCCAACTGCAGGGGCAGGGTTTCCCTCCAAGCCAGACTGCAGCCTAAACACTCCCTCTCCCGGCTTCCGCCCAGGCTGGGGCTCTAGACTCACATGGCGATCAGGCGGGCCACAGTAGTCTTGAAGCGGTCAAAGATGTAGCCAGTGGGGAAGGTCATGAAGTTGTTCATGAAGGAGGCCAGGGTGAAGATGAGTGAGAACTTCTCGTCCTGCGCTTGTAGGTCTGGGAAAGAAAAGCTCTTAGGAACCCCGACTATGTGAGACAGAATCAGAGTCACCCCAACCTTCCTGCCAGGTGAGTTCCCAGACCCGACTCCCCTGTACCTTGAACAACTTTGCTGACCAGAAAGCTACTAAGTTGCATTAAAATGTATCGGTCTCTAAAGGTCCTTTAAAAGCTCGAGGGGTGAGAGGGGGCTGACAGTCCCTCCCTCCTAGAAAGGCTGGCAGGGTGAGGAGGGGACATACTCCCGACTCTTTTCCAACTCCCCCAGAACCCGGCATGGCTTCCTTTAAAAAGCCATCTTTGTCCTTACCAGAGGGCCCTGTTACATTGCTCCTGAGCAGGCAATCCTGTTCACAGGGCTTTAAAAAGTACTTTTCTTCTTTGAACACAAACAACAGTGAAGTCCAGCCAAAGAGGACACCAGCAAAGCCGATGCACTCCAGGAGCCCGGTCAAGAAGGTGGCCAAGTAAAGGGGCAGGCTCTGGCTTGCCATGGCCTGAGGAGAAGCGGGGGCCACAAATCGATCCTCGGCTTCAGTGCCGACCACTGGCAGTGATGAGTGGGAAATTCCTTTGGCAAGCCCTCGAACTCAATGAGCCTTCTTGTTCCCGCTGTCTCTGGGTTGAACAAGAAATGCCATGGGATGGTTTGTCTCGACCCTGGAAAATAAAGCAGAAGCAGCCTTGGTACGGGGAGTTTGTGAAGAAGACAGCTGAGAGAAGGGGGTCCTCAGGAGAAAGGCCTCGATGCTTTGGGAAGCAAAACCGTTCATACATGACCAGGGAAGGTGGCTTAGCCATGGAATACTATCTAGAGTTCATTCCCAAAGATGGAAAAGCAAAACCAGCACCCACTCCCCAACACCCGCCAAAATACTGTTCACGCATCCTTCCATTCGCAGCATCTGCGGAACTACCCATGGCAGGTCTCAATGGTAATACATGCCATACAGGGGGAAAAAATCCTGACTAATGTTTGGGGACATCACAAGCGGAGGTAGGAACCCCCTGCGAACCCCCGAATTGAAAGTCTGCATACAGTCCACCAAAAGTGCAGGAGACCTGAACTAGTCCAAGGCCTGACTACTGGCAAATGCTCCGTCTACAACTGGATCTCTTCAGTGCGACATAGTGAAACAAAAACTTCTGAAGGTTTTTGTGAACTTGCCCCCAGGTCGCACGGCCCCTTGGTCACTGTGAAAAAACAACCCAGCAAGAGCCTTGCCTAGGACCACAGTTCCCATCCCCCACGCTGCCTCTACCGAGAGTCACTAACTCCCACCAGGCCATGTGTCCCGCTCTAGCCGGCAGCCACTCTCTCCCAGATCGCGGTCTCCGCAGCCCGTCTGCCACCAGGACACCGCCTTCCACCGCGACCTGGCAGCCAAGAACCGCCCTGCCCAGCTCTGCCCGCCCCGCTCGGCCCGGCCCGACCCAGCCCAGCTCGGCCAGACCCGGCCCAGTATGCTTACCCAGTCCTACCCGCGTGGTCCAAGCCTGAACCTGGGCCGAGTTTCCCGCTCTCATCGCCCCTCCCAGTCCTCTGCCTCCTCCTCCTCCTCCTCCTCCTCCTCCACCTCCTCCACCTTCTGGCCGCCTCCTGCTCACCAGCCCCGGGTCTCCACAACTTCCTTCTTTAAAAAACAAAACAAAACAAAAACAAAAACTCTGTCCATCCATTGGTTGGGTGCAAATGTCTGCTTCTGACTCTTTCAGCTGCTTCTTGGATCTCTCCAAGGCAGTCATGCTAAGGTCCCTTTTTGTGAGCGCTCCATAGCCTCTGTAAGAGTGTCAGGTATTGGGGCCCCACCTTGAGCTGGATCCCCTCGTGGGTCTGTCGCTGACCTTCTTTTCCTCAGGCTCCTCTCCATTTCCATCCCTGCAGTTCTTTCAGACGGGAACAATTATGGGTAAGAGTTTTGACTGTGGGATGGCAACCCCCTCCCTCACTTGGTGCCCAGTCTTTCTGCTGGAGGTGGATCTACAAGTTCCCTCTCCCCACTGTAGGGGGCAGCTCATCAAAGGGAGGCCTTTGAGTCCTAAGAGTCTCTCACCTCCCAGGTCTCTGGTACATTCTGGAGGGTCCCTCCAACATCCACCTCCCGAGGTTGCCTGTTTCCCTTCTTTCTGCTGGCCCTCAGGGATTTCAGTCCTTTTCTCCCACCCGATACCGGACCATGTTCCCCTCTCCGAACACCCCATCCCCTTTCCCTCCCTAGTCCCTCCCTCCCCCTCCCAAGTGGGACTGAGGCCTCCTCACTTGGGCCCTTCAGCTTGTTGACCTTTTTGAGTTCTGTGGGCTGTATCTTGGGTATTTGGCAATTTTATTTTATCTTATTTTATTTTATTTGGCCAATATCCACTTATTAGTGAGTACATACCATGCATGTCCTTTTAAGTCTGAGTTGCTTCACTCAGGATGATATTTTCCATCCACTTGCCTACAAAATTCAGGATGTCCTCGTTCTTAATAGCTGAGTAGTATTCCATGGCGTAAGTGAACCACATTTTCTGTATCCATTCTTCTATCGTGGGACATCTGGGTTGTTTCCAGCTTCTGGCTATCACAAACAAGGACGCTATGAACATAGTGGAGCACGTGTCCCTGTGGCATGGTGGGGCATCTTTTGGGTATATTCCCAAGAGTGGTATTGCGGGGTCTTCAGATAGATCTATTTTCAATTTTCTGAGGAACCTCCAGATTGATTTCCAGAGTGGTTGAAACAGAAGCTGCTGACCCTCGGATGACTTAGGGAAAGCTGGAAGAAGCTGAGGAGGAGGGTGACCCTGTAGGAGGACCAACAGTCTCAATTACCCTGGACTCCTGTGATCTCTCAGACACTGGACCACCAACCAGGCAGCACACACCAGCTGATATGAGGCCCCAGCACATACAGCAGAGGACTGCCGGGTCTGGGTTTAGTCAGAGATGATGCATCTAACCCTCAAGAGACTGGAGGCCCCAGGGAGTTTAGAGGTCTGGTGGAGAGGGGGTGGGGGTTGGGGACATCCTCATGGAGATGGGGGTCGGGGGAGGTATGGGATGCGGAACAGTTGCAGGGTGGACCGGGAGGTGAATAAAATCTGGAGTTTAAAATAAAATAAAATTAAAATAAATAAAAATAAAAACGCTTCTTTTGTTCCTATTTCAACAGCTGTCTAGGATTTGGACAGGGTCTTTTTGCTCTCTTTTGACTGACTTTAAGCTTTAGGTAATCCTGCCTAGGCCACCCTAACCAAGCTAGTTTTAACTCAGTTCCAGGCGCTGGTCCAGACATAGAGATCAAAGGCACGTGACTGCCTTTGTGTTTCCAGCGTATTACCTTGTCCACTCGGGTGGGCAGGGTACAAAGTATTTCCCACTTGCTCATCATTCACTCCCCACCGCAAGTTTATCCCCAGAGCTGCCAAGAAGACCCCACCCTAAAATCCCGGAGCTGGAATCAGGACAAAGGTGCTGGAACCGTCGCTGGAGGGGGCCTTGCCTTTCACCTCAAGGATCCTTTTCATTGTTCCCCCGCCCCTGCTGAAACCCCCAGCCCAGGTTCCGAGCGAGGCTTCCTGCCAGACTGCATTGATTAACTATTTATTCATCACCCCATCTTTTATTAATCAAAGACATTTATAATTGCCCATCGGAGCTTGTGATCAGCATGAGATAGCTGGCCTAACCAGCTGTGTTGCTCACTCCAGCCCAGAGCAGACGAACTGATGTCTTCCTCGCCTGAACCGTGGGTCTCTCCTCTCCTTTGAGAGAGCTTCTTTTGCATTAGATGCTGACACCACGCCCAGCTTCCTGGCCCAGCCCTCTGTCCACAGGGAGATGAGGGAAGGCCAGCACCAGGAAGTGTTGTCCAGATCACCACCAAAACAAAGGGTCAAAAGTGGCTGTTCAAGTGACTTATGCAGAGAGGAAGGGTGCTGTCATCCTACACCTCAGTGACTTCAACTGTGGCAGGCTCAGTACAGACTCACCGGCTGCCCCACCGAAATGGCTTCAAAGCACCTTAGTTACAGGAGCTCTCCTCAAAGAGAAGTCCACCTAGAGTGGACTCAGCAGGCTAACTGCAGAGAAGTGAGGTTTCCAGCTTGTTGTTATCTCCGGGGCAGAGAGGGAGCACAGTGGAGAACCCTAAAAGGACTTTGCCCCAAGGTCATGCCACACAACCCCCAAATTGCCTAACTCCCAAACCTCTGCTCTTAGCTTGTCCAGTCTCCACACCAGATATTGGGACATTGCAGAAAAC
The DNA here is from genome assembly GCA_002335545.1 of Apodemus speciosus. NCBI lineage: Eukaryota > Metazoa > Chordata > Mammalia > Rodentia > Muridae > Apodemus > Apodemus speciosus. The sequence continues at coordinate 56,746 of BDUI01003642.1, forward strand.
ATGTCCTTTCTTTAAAAAAGTAAAAAAAGTAAAAAATTAAATTAAATTAAAAGGGGGAGAGGGTGAGGATGTGGAACTAAAAATACAACAAGTGGACACCAAAGGAAGCTCAGAGCAAGAGTTTTCGTTCTCCTGCAAGTCACAGAGACACCTCTGTGAATGCAAGCCCAGCCTCAGCACMAGCTCGGGTGTTGCTCTCCTGAGAACCTGGTGGATAAGGAGCTGGAAAGAGCAAAGGAAGAAGAGAAAAGGTCAAAGCCAAGATAAAAAGAATTTAGAATGCAAATCAGCAGGCGAAGGAGTCAGGAAAGCACAGCTCAGGAGCCGCCAGAGCAGAGTGCGGGCCTCGGGAAAAACCGGCCTAGACTTCAGCAGTTCCTCTCTCCCACGTGGTAGGAACCTTAGCCTACACCCCACTTGACTGCAGAAGGCACTGCCTCTAGCAACAGGACAGGCCTATAGACACTGTCAAGTGCAAATCTTAGACTATTCTAAGTCCTTAGAATAGAATTTTTTTCACATTTTTTAAATTGGATATTTTATTTACATTTTAAATGTTTTCCCCTTTCCAGGTCTCCTCTTCGGAAACCCCCTATCCCATCCCCCCTCCCCCTGTGTCTATGAGGGTGCTCCCCCAACCACCCACACACTTCTGTCTTCCCGCTCTGGCATTCCCCTACACTGAGGCATCAAACACCCTCAGGCCCAAGGGCCTCTCCTCCCACTGATGTCCAACAAGGCCATCCTCTGCCACACATGCAGTCAGAGCCAAGGGTCCCTCCAAGTGTACTCTTTGGTTGGTGGTCCAGTCCCCCGGAGCTCTGGGGGTTGCTTAGTCCTATTTGCTTTGGTTCTTGAGCTAGCAGAGGCAGGTACTGTTTTGATCAGCCTGTAACTGCTCTCCAATGAGAATTTTCTTGTAATATCAGAGAGACAAGTGAGTGTAATAAGGTCTGACTTGGCTCTCTGCTCCTCCCTGTTCCAGAGACAGCCGCATCTTCTTGTGCGGTGCCAGCCTCATCCCGTAGACACAGTGGTGAAGGTCAGTGTGAACGGATTTGGCGTATTGGACACCTGGTTACCAGGGCTGCCTTCTGCTCTGCATCTGGCAAAGTGGAGATTGTTGCCATCAGTGACCCCTTCATTGACCTCAACTACATGGTCTACATGTTYCAGTCTGACTCCACCCATGGCAAATTCAATGGCACAGTCAAGGCAGAGAACGGGAAGCTTGTCATCAACGGGAAGTCCATCACCATCTTCCAGGAGCGAGATCCCGCTGACATCAAATGGGGTGATGCTGGTACTGAGTATGTCCTGGAGTCTATTGGCGTCTTCACCACCATGGAGAAGGCCAGAGCCCACTTGAAACGTGGGGCCAAAATGGTCATCATCTCCGCCCCTTCTGCCAATGCCCCCATGTTTGTAATGGGTGTGAACCATGAAAAATATGACAACTCACTCAAGATTGTCAACAATGCATCCTGCATCAACTGCTTAGCTTCCCTGGCCATGACAACTTTGGCATCATGGAAGGGCTCATGACCACTGTCCACGCCATCACTGCCACTCAGAAGACTGTGGATGGCCCCTCTGGGAAGCTGTGGCATGATGGCCATGGGGCTGCCYGGAACATCATCCCTGCATCCACTGGTGCTGCCAAGGCTGTGGGCARGGTCATCCCAGAGCTGAACAGGAAGCTCACTGGAATGGCCTTCCATTTCCCTATACACAATGTATCCGTTGTGGATCTGACATGCCGCCTAGAGAAACCTGCCAAGTATGATGACATCAAATAGGTGGTGAAGCAGGCATCCAAGGGCCCACTGAAGGGCATCTTGGGCTACACAAGGACCAGGTTGTCTCCTGAGATTTCAACAGTATCTCCCAGTCTTCCACCTTTGATGCCGGGGCTGGCATTGCTCTCCATGACAACTTTGTAAAGCTCACTTCCTGATATGACAATGAATACGGCTACAGCAACAGGGTGGTAGGCCTCATGGCCTACATGACCCCCAAGGAGTAAGGAACCCTGGACCACCCACCCCAGCAAGAGAGCAAGAGAGGCCCTCGGTTGCTGAGGAGTCCCTGTCCCAACTTGGCCCCCAACACTGAGCATCTCCCTCACAGTTTCCATCCCAGACCCCCGTAATAACAGGAGGGGCCGAGGGAGCCCTCCCTACTCTCTTAAATACCATCAATAAAGTTTGCTGCAGGCCCCAAAAAAATAAAAAATAAAAAATAAATAAAGTCTGACTTGAGCACAAACATCCCCAACCTTTCTCTCTTCATCTCCTTTCCTTTTGCCCCATTCTGTTGTTGTTGTTGTTGTTGTTGTTGTTGTTGTTGTTGTTGTTGTTAATTGCTTGGTTCGGTGAATGCAAGTACCAGGCTCTGTGCCAGGGGCTGGAATTCAGGAGCTCCAGTGCCTTCTCTCAAGCTGCTTTTTCCAACCCAGGAGGAAAAAGAAGCGGGTTGCTGAAGTAAGAGAATGTTCTGCCAGGCAGAGCCCAGCCTAACATTTCAACCAACAACATGGGGCCCGTAGAGCCTAGGAAAAGCAAGATGATTCCGGAACCAAGACATTCACTGTCAAGGGCAGTGGCAAGACTTAGAGCAGAGCAAGAACCTGGATGAAGGCATTTGGACTTCAGCCCACATCATCAATCTTGTCCTATTGATTCCATCTCCTACCCATCCTTGGCTACTGCCAGAGCCAGATACTCTTCTCTCACTAAGGTTTTACCTATCTCTGTACCATCAGTATATCAGCCCATCGGGGTTCCCATTTGATAACACTGCTTAGCTGTTTATATGTTTTTCAATTAGCCACCTGGTGAGAGCTAGCCCAGATTCTGGGGATAAAAGCCATGGACATCACATAGACTTGTTATCGCTAGTCATACAAGACAAAATGAATGAACTGCATCAAATCATATCCCTGGAGGTGAAAAGATTAAGCTGAGTGTCTGCCTAGCGTGCAGCATGAATCCTGAGTTCTAACCCGATCGCTGGGGTTGAAGGTACTCACTCGCCTGTAGTCCCAACACTCAGGAGGTGGAAGCAGAAAAACCAGAGGTTCAGGATCATCCTTTGCTACGTCAAGGTCAGCCTGGGCTACATGAGATGCTGCAAATAAATTGATTAGATAGATAGATAGATAGATAGATAGATAGATAGATAGATAGATAGATAGATAGATAGATAGATGATAGATAGATGATAGATAGATGATAGATGAT
>BDUI01003643.1:10707-21895 GCA_002335545.1 Apodemus speciosus
ATCTATCTATCTATCTATCTATCTATCTATCTATCTATCTATCTTTACACCCAACCACAGATTCTTCTCCCTGTCCTTGCTCCCTGACTGTCCTTGCCCCACCTCTTCCTCTGCTTTACTTTAGAAAGGGGGAGCTTTGCCTCRTATATTAACCAACCATGGCATATCAAGTTTCCATGAAACTAAGCACCTTATTTCCTATTTAGGCTGTTAGCAGAGACAAGCCAGTAGGAGAAAATGGTCCTAAAATCAGGTAACATAATCAGAGACATCCCCACKCTCACTCTTAGGAGTCTCACAGGAAGACCAAGCTACACAACTGTAACATTTGAGCAGGGGGCCTAGGTCAGTCTTATGCAGACTCCCTGGTTGGCGGTTGAATCTCTTTACAAGACAATATTAGTTGATTCTGTGGGTTTTCTTGTGGCAATGCCCTCTTCTGGCACCTACAATCCCTCTTACCCCTCTTCCATAGGATTCCCCAAGTACTGCCTAATGTTTGCTTGTGGGTGTYTGCATCTGTGTCTGTGTTTATCAGTTGCTTGGTAAAGCCTCTCTGGTGACAATTGGGCTAGGCTCCAATCTATTAGTATAGTAGAATATCATTAGGAATCATTTCATTAACATTTAATCTTTTGCCAGTCATGTTTGGTTCTATCCTAGGTCTCTGGGTTATCCAGACTCTGGGTCTCGGCCCTCCAGGTGGTGTCAGGGGTGGGCTCCCTCTCATGGCCTGGATTCAAGATGGACCAATCATTGGTCACCCCCACAAACCCGCACGATTTTAAAAACCAATGATTATAAGGTGTCCTAGTCACCAATTCTGTTTCATAAGAACTGAACATTGATACCAGAACAGGGAAGTGGGAAGGGGTGAATAGGGGAACAAGGGGAGGGAAAAAGACATATGGGACATTTGGGGGGCGGGGAAACCAGGAAAAGGGAAATGAAATGTAAATAAAGAATATATCCAATAAAAAACCGTGAACATTGTGGATTTTTAGATTGATTTGTTTAATTGTTTATTTTCTTATTTACTTATTGTATATGAGTGTTTGCCTGCATGTGTTTATGTGCACCATTACATACCTGCTGTCTTCAGAGGCCAGAAAAGGGCATTGAATTTCCTGGAAATGGTGTTACAGATGGATGTGAACTGCCATGTGTGTGTGCCTGTTTGCATATTTGTGAGTGTACATGTGTTTGAGTGTATACGTAGATCCAAACTTGATATTGGAATCTTCCTCCACAATTTGCATTTAAATGGAGCATGGTCTGTCACTGACCCATGGTGAAACAATTTAACTTGCCAGCTTGCCCTGTAGATTTCCTGTCTCTGCTTCCCGAATATTGGGATTATGGACTCTAGGATTGCATGGTTCTGGGAATCAGGATTCTGGTCTTCAGTTTTGTCTAATAAGGCTTTATCTATCTTCCCTCCTCTAAAGTGACTTTAACAGAAGTCATGGACCATCTTTTAGGGAAGATGAAGGCTGGGTACATGGTCCAGCCTTCAGCATACAGGTATTGTTAACAAGGGTATTTTCATTTGTAATTCAAGGCTGCTTTTGTCTCTTTGGTGGGTCAGCAAATCTCTGCGTCATGATCTCAGAAACTGCTGCTTCTTAGTAGAGTCGTGAATATTCCAGTTCACGTCACTGCCATCATTCACAGCGGGTCTCCTCCCTTCCATCCTTACCTAATATAGTTTACTCCTCATGTTAGACCAGTGTGATACTGCTAAATTCTAAGTCAGATAATTCACTTTACTTAAACATCCTTCCCTTTCACTCAGACTGCAAAATGTTCATTGGCACAGAACRCAACAGGGCTTACTCTTGACCCTGTCCTTTATCTGCCTTTGTTATCTTCTCCTGACCCATTGGATCCTGTTTCTTCCTAACTCAAAGACTCATTCTCTTGCCTCAAATCCTCCACATTTGACCAAACACATTTGAAAAGGACAAAAATATGTATAATAACATGACTGGTCCAACATAGCTTGGGATTCTGCTTTGATGTCACCTCTTGGATGAGAGATGTTCCTGAACACTCTAGTTATTTTTATTGTCTGCCTCATGTTTTTAAACATTTCATGTCTCTTCTTAACATGTATTACCTTCTTTTATGATGAATTTATGATTTACAGTTGGGGTTCCCACACACAGAATGTCAGTTTTGTATGGACAAGAACTGTCATTGTTTGCTACATGAGTAAATCCCTCATACATAGGACATGGCAGTTTATGGTTTCTTTTAATTGTATTTTTTATTGGATATATTTTTATTTACCTTTCAAATGTTATCCCCTTTCCCAGTTTCCCCCCTCCTGGATAGCCCCTATTCCATCCTCCCTTCCCCTACTTCTATGAGGGTGTTCCTCCACTTACTCCCCCTTCCACCTCTCCAACCTCGATTCCCCTACACTGTGGCTATCAAGCCTTCATAGGACCAAGGACCTCTCCTTCCATTGATACATGACAAGACCATCCTCTGCTACATATGCAACTGGAGCCATGTGTACTCCTTGGTTAATGTCTTAGTCCCTGGAAGCTCTGTCCAACACTATCATGGGTGCCAAGAAATGCTTGCTGAAAGGAGCCTGATACGGCTGTCTTCTGGGAGGCCCTGCTAGAGCCTTACAAATACAGAGGCAGATACTTACAGCTGACCATTAGACTAAGCACAGGGTCCCCAATGGAGGAGTTAGAGAAAGGACTAAAGGAGTTGAAGGGGTTTGCAACCTCATAGGAAGAACAAAAATATCAACCAACCAGACCCCACAGAGTTCATTTTTTCAAGAGTAGGTTCCTTCTTATTTCTATCTATAGCAGGGCCTCTCTGCTGTTACAATGTGCTTTACTATCTTTGCTGGGCCAACAAGATGGGGATGGAGAGACATGTACATATTTTCAGGGCCCAGTGAGTAAAAGAAGGGCACAAATACCCTATGAAGATTTTTAACTACTGAACCTTCCCTGAGGAATAAATATGTTTCTCATGCAAACCCAAGTGTCATCTTAGCAGCTGTGTTCCATTTCCAGTAATCTCTTCATTTTTGTGTCCCTCACTAAAGAGACAAATGAATTACATACTTTCAGAAGATAAGATGCTGCCATTAAAAACATATACAAATGACACTGAGATGTGTTTCCTGTATGCAGCAAAATGTTGGGTCTTGTTGATGTATAAACATCTGTAGTCATCAGGGAAATGCAAATCAAAACAACCCTGAGATTTCACCTCACACCAGTCAGAATGGCTAAGATCAAAAATTCAGGAGAAAACAGGTGTTGGTGAGGATGTGGAGAAAGAGGAACACTCTCCCACTGCTGGTGGGGTTGCAAGCTAGTACAACCACTCTGGAAATCAGTCTGGCGGTTCCTTAGAAAAATGGGCACAACACTTCCGGAGGACCCAGCCATACCACTCCTGGCCATATACCCAGAGGATTCCCCAGCATGTAATAAGGATACATGCTCCACCATGTTCATAGCAGCCCTATTTGTAATAGCCAGAAGCTGGAAAGAACCCAGATGTCCCTCAACAGAGGAATGGGTACAAAAAATGTGGTGTATTTACACTATGGAATACTACTCAGCTATTAAAAACAATGAATTCACGAAATTCTTAGGCAAGTGGGTGGAACTGGAGAATGTCATCCTGAGTGAGGTGACCCAATCAGAAAAGAACACACATGGTATGCACTCACTGATAAGTGGATATTAGCCCAGAAGCTTGGGATATCCAGGAAACAATTCACATATCAAATGATGCCCAAGAAGAAGGAAGGAAAGGCCCCTGGTCCTAGAAAGGCTCAGTGCAACAGTGTAGGGTTATACCCTGACAGGTAAGTGGGAAGGSGTGGATGGGGGAACAGGGGGAAGGAAGAGGGCTTATGGGACTTTCGGGGAGCAGGGATCCTGGAAAAGGGAAATTATTTGAAATGTAAATAAAGAATATATCAAATAAAAATATACAAAATATATAACCTATAGAAATAGAGTTTAAAAAGTGATATTGAAGTTCATTTTTCTTGATCATGTAGTTAGGTTTCAGTCATTATTAGCTGTTTGAACTTAAGCATGTTACTCACTGACCTAGGTTTGAGAATGTTTATTTTAACAGCCTTTACCTAAGAAAGCGATGGGGTGAAAAATTGAGAAAATCTGTGAGTAACACTTAACATTCCTAGCTTGAAGCTGAACTAGTGTAAAGTGTCTTCACTTTAGGGAAACTGTGAGCACCTCATCATATGTCTAACATGCAGTCATGGACTGAGACAGCAAAGAATTTCCAAGCCTTTGAAGGGACAAGAACTGTAGTTGTCACTGGGGCTGGGCTATGAGGGACTGTTCCCAAACTGTCTCAAAATTTGCAAATCTACTGAAAAGAGTTGATTTTGAGCTCATTCAGGGAGAACCATCTAAATCATTGGTGCTCTCAGGATTTTCATTACTCTGTTCTTCCCTCCTTCTGTCTTTCCCTTTCTCCTTCCTTCCCTCCCTCCCTCTCTCCATCACTTCCTCACTCCTTCCCATCTCCCCTCTCTCATTTTCTCCATTTCTCCCTTCTTCCTCCCTTTATCCACCATCTTGTCTCTTTCTCTGTCTCTATGTATCCAAACTTTGATTGCCTTAGCTTAGAATTACTTTCAAATCAGATTTTCCTCCCATGAAACCAGGAGTCAAGACCAATATACTATAGAGATTTCATGTTTTAGAAGGGAGTCCTTCCCAGAGATTCTTATAAAAGATSCAGAAAGGTCGGCTGTTGGCTGTCATTGGCTAGCATATGTMTATTCCTAAACAAATTCCCATGGCTCAGAATTGGAGTAGAGCAGTTGGACACTTTTAACAAGTAAGGGAAGCAATTGAGCCCTAATTTTAGACTTTATTGTTATTTTTTATTGTTATATAATGGGTGAGATTATTTTCTTCCAAAAGCTGACCAAATAAAAAGGAGTCATTCTGATAGTAACAATAATGATAATTAGATTTCACTGTATATGATTTATTTTTGTTCTTTCAAAAGTTTGCATATGATATTTACCCATTTTCCAGTGAGATTGACTCCCAAAAGCTAAGTAATCTAGCCATCTCAAGAAATTGGTGTGGATGGGGACCTGGGACAAGAGACTCATCAGATGCACAAAGCTTTGGGTCTGGTCTTCCCAGTCCTCACTTCGGGCGACGGCTGCCAGGCCTATTCTCTGACTCCTCATTTTATTCTCTATGCTCCAGTTCTTAGGGAAAAGGATACTCAAATTTCTAGGGGCTGGTGGTCCTGGAAGTCATCCCAGACCAGCATGTGGGAGACCTGCTGTGTATCCCACTCTGGCTGTAACAGCTGTGCCAATTGGTTCAGACACTGCCTGGCTGCAGGTCCCTCATCTATAATCAGGAAGTTTATTTTCAGCTTTAACAATCTGTGATTATTATTTCCGTTTACTGATGGAGTAACTAATTACTTCATTATAGAATTTTTCAAGACCAGTTACCTCCTGTTTGGTTCAATTAGCAAAACGCCAACATGATCGTCATTGATTTTGATGGTTGGGCTGCCAGGGAAGAACCCAATTGGGACTATTTCAGGATCTGAGGCAGAGCTTGTATTTATTATTCTGAGGTGGTAGATAAAGAAGCAGAGCTTGTTCTGTTCTTTTTTTAAAAAAAATTCTTGTTTACAAATTACCCACTCCTACCACTGCCTTGCATCCTGTCAGGGTCCTGGGACTTCTTTACTTTACATAAGAGCCAGAGAAGATGAGCCAACTACAGTCAGAACTGTGCCTTTACTCTTGTCCCTGAGCACAGACTCACAGAACATCAGAAAGAACATGCATTTCAAAGTTCCTTTAGGCCAAGCTTTCGGATTTATACACAGAGCATCCTGAGCATCTTAGCTTGTTTTCTTAGAAAACATACATGATGCAGAGGCAGCCTTTGCTTTGTCTTTCATCTTTCACCTCATATATGTGACCCTTGGGGAGTTTATTAAATTTTCATTTATTTTATAATTATTCATTTTTACTTATTTTATTATTATTTTAATCTTTAAAATGGAATGATGATAGTGTCAACTTTGAGTCTGTATGAGTTTGGTGGGATGAAAAGTGACTTGTTCCTACCAAAGGCCATGATTTAATCCTTACCACCTGGATGTCTGCTATCTTCTATGATAAAAGACACTTTGAAGATGTGACTAAAGATTTTGGTTGCTAGAGAGATGGCTCAGTGGTGAAAGCACTTGTTGCTCTTCCAGATAACTACTGGGTTTTAGTTCTTAGTGTCCATAACAGGTGGCTCCCAACTCTCTGCAATTCCAAATCCAAGAGATCTGGCCTCTATGGTCACCTTCACATATACATATGTAAGTGAGTAGTAAAATAAACCTTCAAAAAGAAAAGAACTTATTGTGTATGTGCATTGTGTCTGCCTGACACTGTTGCAGGGTATTTTATTTCATGGCCTGCCTTAGTCTTCACACAACTCTTTTAATAAGATTCTTGCACATTCATTTTACCGACAAGTAAACAGAAGTCTATTGAAATTGGTTACCGGCTTCCAGTCACACTGAATGTTAATGATTCTTGAGAAGATCATATGCCTCCTTCATCACTAGTGCTAACTTTCCTTCTACAAAATTAGCTGTTGACCTGAGTTCATGTGTGATGGCTACCCAGAGCTTGGTCTTGTAGAACTCTATTATCACGACAATGTTATTACCAGGTTGGACTCCGATGCTATAATTCTGTGGTATAGATGTTGTTGTCCCTATTTCTATGGAGTTGGAGACTTGCCTTGCCTATTCACACATGAGATCACAGAACRGAAGGAAGCTGAGGACCAAGGCCAGGCTTTCCCAGCTGCTATATTATTCTCACACCAAGTTGCAAAGATGGTTACAGTAATGAGGTCTGTGATAATATAATCATTCTCTTTCCTCCCCTGCCYCATCCCTACCTTTTCTCATCCTCAGCCTATATATTTCTCATATAGACACCAGTACTGGTACCTGCAGTGGCAACTTTGGAAATTCAATTCAAATGGAAAGAACAATGCATAGAGATGAGTTGGAGTRAAGCGATGACCCCTGGGGAAAAGAATAGTTCTTATATCTACCACCAATGTGTTTTGGGACTGGGAATTTCCCTGCTTACACTRTCAGCAAAGCAYAGGTAAGAATTTCTTCTCTGAGAACATGCATGAAAGATTGTGTATCTAGGTAAGAAACATCTTGGTTTGGAATGGACTGGAACTTTAATTTCTTATGTTACTCAGGAGGTGTGGCACCTTGGGGNCTTGCATCCTGTCAGGGTCCTGGGACTTCTTTACTTTACATAAGAGCCAGAGAAGATGAGCCAACTACAGTCAGAACTGTGCCTTTACTCTTGTCCCTGAGCACAGACTCACAGAACATCAGAAAGAACATGCATTTCAAAGTTCCTTTAGGCCAAGCTTTCGGATTTATACACAGAGCATCCTGAGCATCTTAGCTTGTTTTCTTAGAAAACATACATGATGCAGAGGCAGCCTTTGCTTTGTCTTTCATCTTTCACCTCATATATGTGACCCTTGGGGAGTTTATTAAATTTTCATTTATTTTATAATTATTCATTTTTACTTATTTTATTATTATTTTAATCTTTAAAATGGAATGATGATAGTGTCAACTTTGAGTCTGTATGAGTTTGGTGGGATGAAAAGTGACTTGTTCCTACCAAAGGCCATGATTTAATCCTTACCACCTGGATGTCTGCTATCTTCTATGATAAAAGACACTTTGAAGATGTGACTAAAGATTTTGGTTGCTAGAGAGATGGCTCAGTGGTGAAAGCACTTGTTGCTCTTCCAGATAACTACTGGGTTTTAGTTCTTAGTGTCCATAACAGGTGGCTCCCAACTCTCTGCAATTCCAAATCCAAGAGATCTGGCCTCTATGGTCACCTTCACATATACATATGTAAGTGAGTAGTAAAATAAACCTTCAAAAAGAAAAGAACTTATTGTGTATGTGCATTGTGTCTGCCTGACACTGTTGCAGGGTATTTTATTTCATGGCCTGCCTTAGTCTTCACACAACTCTTTTAATAAGATTCTTGCACATTCATTTTACCGACAAGTAAACAGAAGTCTATTGAAATTGGTTACCGGCTTCCAGTCACACTGAATGTTAATGATTCTTGAGAAGATCATATGCCTCCTTCATCACTAGTGCTAACTTTCCTTCTACAAAATTAGCTGTTGACCTGAGTTCATGTGTGATGGCTACCCAGAGCTTGGTCTTGTAGAACTCTATTATCACGACAATGTTATTACCAGGTTGGACTCCGATGCTATAATTCTGTGGTATAGATGTTGTTGTCCCTATTTCTATGGAGTTGGAGACTTGCCTTGCCTATTCACACATGAGATCACAGAACAGAAGGAAGCTGAGGACCAAGGCCAGGCTTTCCCAGCTGCTATATTATTCTCACACCAAGTTGCAAAGATGGTTACAGTAATGAGGTCTGTGATAATATAATCATTCTCTTTCCTCCCCTGCCCCATCCCTACCTTTTCTCATCCTCAGCCTATATATTTCTCATATAGACACCAGTACTGGTACCTGCAGTGGCAACTTTGGAAATTCAATTCAAATGGAAAGAACAATGCATAGAGATGAGTTGGAGTRAAGCGATGACCCCTGGGGAAAAGAATAGTTCTTATATCTACCACCAATGTGTTTTGGGACTGGGAATTTCCCTGCTTACACTRTCAGCAAAGCAYAGGTAAGAATTTCTTCTCTGAGAACATGCATGAAAGATTGTGTATCTAGGTAAGAAACATCTTGGTTTGGAATGGACTGGAACTTTAATTTCTTATGTTACTCAGGAGGTGTGGCACCTTGGGGAAGTTATATCTTAACACCAAGGCTCAATTTTCACTTTTGTAAAAAGCATATGCCATTATAACCTTGACTGAAAACATATACAAGAGCCTCATGGGGCTCTCCCTGCATCCATCTACTTCCCCATCTCCCTGCCTCCTTTCTCCTCTCCCACATCTCCCTGCCTCTCTCCTCCTTAGCCACCATCAGTCACTCTTCTCTCATTTCCCATGTGTTTACTCTCCTTCCACTACTTTTTTCTCTTTTTCAGAAATTATTTTCAAGAGTAGAGGGAAGGGGTCTCCGCCATCTTGGCTCCCAGATGGACTGGACAGGTACACAGAGATATCCCAAGTCTAACATCGCTTGGGATGCAGTATGTCAGGCTTCTGTCTGCACCCAGGGYCTGGGCAGCTCTGTGGGCCATCTCTGTACCAGCTCAGTCCTGGGCTGTTTGCCCTGCAAAGYGATTGGCGCTTGGAGGGGATCTCCGAGGTGTCCACCTTCTTAACTTCCAKGAGGACCAGACAGGCAACACCAGGTACACAGAGACAACCCTGAGTATAACATTGCCTCGGGCAAGGCATACCAGGGCTCCAACAGCACCCAAGAGTAGGGCAGCACATCAGCAATCTGTGCCATGGGAAACCCAGTCATCCAGTGGTGTGGAAATAGCCTTACAGGCTCACAGGAGGTTCAAACACCAGTCAGTGACCACAGGACAAACTATCGCCAGAGATAACCAGATGGCAAAAGGCAAACATAGAAACGTTACTAACAGAAATCAAGGCAATATGGCAACATCCGAACCCAATTCTCCAACAACAGCAAGTCCTGGATACCCTACCACACCAGAAACACAAGATTCGAATTTAAAATCACTGGTCATGATGCTGTTAGAGGGACATAAGGGACAAGAAGGACATAAATAAATCTCTTAAAGAAATACAGAAGTGATCTTGCCTTGGGGCACCACAGACAGCTAACAGCTAACACCAGGTATGCTGACAGAGTTCAAGGCTAACATCGCTCGCTCGGGTCCTATCCTGTCAGGCATTTGCCTGCACCCAGAGTTCTGAGCAACTTAGTAGGCTATCTGTACTCAGACCTGGTCGTATAGCAACTCGCTCGGGGGGTCATCTGCCCTACTGAGTTATCAGCATTGGATAAGGTCCCTGTAGCATCCACCATCTGTGCTCCCTGAAGGAACAGACAGGCAACNTGCACCCAGAGTTCTGAGCAACTTAGTAGGCTATCTGTACTCAGACCTGGTCGTATAGCAACTCGCTCGGGGGGTCATCTGCCCTACTGAGTTATCAGCATTGGATAAGGTCCCTGTAGCATCCACCATCTGTGCTCCCTGAAGGAACAGACAGGCAACACCAGGCTCACAGAGACAACCCGAGTATAGCATTCCTTGGGGAAGGACACAGTAGGGCTCCAAGGGCACCCAAGAGGAGGGTAGCACATCAGCAACCTGAGCTAGGGGGAACCCAGACATCCAGAGGTATGGAACTAGCCTTACAGGCTTGTGGGAGGTTCAAACACCAGCCAGTGACAACAAGACCAACTAACACCAGAAATAGCCAGATGGCAAAAGGCAAACGTGGGAATGTTGCTAACAGAAATCAAGGCAACATGGCAGCATCCAAACCCAATTCTCCAAGAACAGGAAGTCCTGGATACCCCAAAACACCAGAAAAACAAGACTTAGATTTAAAATCATTGGTCATGATGCTGTTAGAGGAACACAAGAAGGACATAAATAAATCTCTTAAAGAAATATGGGAGAAAATAGATCAAAAGGTAGAAGCCCTTACAAGGAAAACACAAAAATCATTTAAAGAAATTCAGGAGAAAATGGCTCAAAAGATAGGGAGGGAATGCAAAAATTGCTTAAAAAATACAGGAGAACGTGGGTCAACAGGCAGAAGTAATGAAAGAGGAAACACAGAAATCTCTCAAAGAGGTACATGAAAACATGAACAGGCAAATGAAGGAACTGAGCAAAACCATACAGGATCTAAAAACAGAAGTTGAAACAACTAAGAAATCACAAAGGGAGACAACTTTGAACGTAGAAAACCTTGGGAAGAAATCAGGGGCCATAGATGCAAATATCAACAGGAGAATACAAGAGGTAGAAGAAAGAATCCCAGATGCTGAAGATACCATAGGAACCGTGGACTCAAAAGTCAAAGAAAATGCRAAATGCAAAAAACTTGTAACCCAAAACATCCAAGAAATTCAGGACATAATGAGAAGACCAAACCTAAGGATTATAGGTATAGATGAGAGTGAAGATTTACAACTTAAA
>BDUI01003643.1:28606-39708 GCA_002335545.1 Apodemus speciosus
TCTCTCTCTCTCTCTCTCTCTCTCTCTCTCTCTCTCTCTCTCTCTCTCTCTAAGAAAAATTCTTTAAGTACCTGCATCCTGATTAATAAGAAAACTGTGATACTTCTTGTAAATACAAAGCATAGTATTTGGCGCAYGGTGATGTGTGAATGACAAGCTGTTGGTCCTCTGATCAAGATCTCTGTTTCTGAACTCTTCCTTTCCCACGGCCCCAGAGATTTCTCAAACCTGCTGACATCTTATCTCTTCCAGGGCGTTGCTGGTGATCTTATTCGGTTCACTCTGTCCTCAGCCTAGTGCTCCTTTCATAGTCATTTCATGGTCCTTTCATAGTCTATTGGCCATTGTCCTGTTAAAGTTAATATGTACATATGGTAACRTGGGTGGAAAAGGCTCATTCATTCTCAGATGTCATGAAATATTCAGAAAACCACAAATCTTTGTCCTCAGAGGAACTGTGACAACTGGGCACATCTTGAGCTTATAGAAAGTAGCTAGAGGTTGCTGGAATGTTGTTTAATGTTACTCGGATCTATGCCAATGTAAGGTCTAAGGGACATGACACATGGACAAATGATGGGAAGCTGAGCTGAGTTCACTATGTTTCTTTTTACTTTAATTATTGTGGTGGTCAACCCCAGGGAGAGATGTATTTAAAATATTACTGTATATTATTTATATAGAGGGGTTCATTATGATATTTGCATGCCTTCTCTGTTACTGTCTTTTCTATGCCCTTTTCCCTAGTCCCCCTCTTTTTGTCCTTTTCCCTCTTTTTCACCATCCCCATGATTCTCCTTTTTAGTTTCAAGTCCCTAATTTTATTCTTGCGCTTCCACATATGAAGAATATGTCATATTTTTCTTTGTAGCATGACAGTCTCCAGTACCATCCCTCTAGTGACATAATGTCATTCTTCCTTATGACTCAGGGAATCTCTGACACACCTATAGTTTCTTTATTCATTGATCTATTGATTGAAATCTAGATTGATTTCATAGTATGTCTCTAGTGAATAATGCTGTAATAAATATGAATATATAGGTATGTTTATAGTAAGGTGACTTTGAACCCCTCAGTAAAACTTTTAATTATGTACCTAGAAGTAGTATAGCTGGATCATATGCCAATATTAGTTATAAATTTTTGAGGAATCTCCATGTTTATTCAACAGTGTTTTTAATAATTAATACAACTAGCAATTTCAGGGTGCCATCTCCATACACCCCCAGCATTGCTTCATGATAGCTGTTATGAGCAGGTGCATTTCCCTGATGCTGACAGATGTTGAACAAATTTTCATGCACTTATTGACCATTTGCACTTTGTCAAGGGAGTCACAAATTTCCATGCCCCTCCCCAAATGTGTCTACTCGGAATCCATTGTACTGCAGGATCACAGAGATAACACATCAAGCTATGGTACTCAGTTAGTGGGTTTATTCAGCATTAGCATTATTTGTGAACATGTGTGATATTTGAGATGATTGTATCTCTCAGCCTTACATCTAATTAGGACTGAAACTCAGCATGTTTAGGGACTTGCTGAGGTTCTAACTTTACCTACAGGGGCAAAGTGATTGTTTTTTGTTTGCTTGCTTTTTACAAATTGACTGCAAACTAACACAACATTTCTAAGTTCTTTTCATAACATACAACTCCTTTAGTAATGCCAAGAGATTATATATATATATATATATATATATATATATATATATATCCCTATTTTACAGGAATTTAAAACCTGTCTCGAGGAGAAGAGTTCATGATATTGAAGTTAAAATCCTAACAAATAATCATTTCATTAGAATGATAATCACATAGATGTTCTCAAGTTCAGTTTACTTAACTCGCTTCTAGGTTTTCCTTTGTTTTTTTGTTTGTTTTTATTTTTGTTTTTGGTGGKTTTTTTTGTTGTTGTTGCTAAAATGTAATTCGTGTCTTCTTTTTATCTCCTATTTTCTTGTTGGATATTTTGTTTTGGGTTATGTTTCAAGAATGTTTACAATTACTCATTGGAGTTTCAACATTACAACTCTCTTATATCATTGTCTGAGATTTCAGCATATTATTATAAGTGTCTGCTGATTACATTATCATTCAAGATAAATGTTTTTCTATTTCTTCATGTAATAAAAAAATCTTAGTTATATTCCAGATATTTTAGCACCTCTGTCAAAAAATTCTAGTTTCTTTCTAAATATGTTTATCAGTTAATACAGCAACTTTGGCACAAAATAAATATTTTTCTTCCCATCAGTGGTTCAAATGTCAATTTGTTGTTTAAAATCCATGTCAGGACGTTCTAGTCTCACTGGGTGACACCATTCTATCACACAGYGTCAACAGGGAGACAATAGMTCTCAGCTTTCTCTAGGGTAGACTTTGGGTCAGTTGAGAGTCAGTAGGTTTCACTTAATTCTCGTTGAAGTCTGGTGGCCCTTATTCAGGAATCATTTTTATTGTAGCCTTTAGAGTTTTCCTTTATAGAATATTAATTTTGTCCAGGTTTAAAGGAAATTGCAATGAGCAGAGGGAGAAAAATGGGATGTATTTAGTATATCTTCAGGACCACAGTCCTTTTTTTACTTTGTGTTTTCATTATTATTTCACATTGCTTCTGAGTTTATGATAGTTGCAAGCAATATGTGACCTGCCAAGTTTGAAACTGTATACTGAACAGTTAAACACATTTTCCCCATTATTCCTGTTCTTTCTATTTTCCTCTTCTTTGCTGAATAGTTTATGTCAACTTGACACTGGCTAAAGTCATCTGAGAAAAGAGAATTTCAATTAAGAAAATGCCTCCATAAAATCAGGCTGTAGGCAAGCCTGTAAGATATTTTCTTAATTAATAATGCCCCAGCCTATTGCGGATGGTGCCATTCCTAGGCAGGTGGACCTGGGTTCTATAAGAAAGCAGGCTGAGGAAGCCGAAGAAAGCAATCCACTAATCAGCATCCCTATATGGTCTCTACGTCAGCTCCTGCCCCCAGGTCCATGCTCTATTTGAGTTCCTAACCTGACTTCCTTCCATGATGGACTACAATGTGGAAACCAACCAAACACACCTTTCCTAAGTTGCTTTTGGTTATTTGGTTGGAGCAATACTAGCTCCAACTAAGCAGTGTATCTAACGCTGTGTCACATGTCTTATATGAACATTTTATTTTTTTAAATGTCAGGACATCTCTGATCTTTTTAGCCACATGCATTTCCAGGTTGRCTTGAAGGGTGGCATCTCAGTGTTTGAGTGGATGGGTAGTATTTTCTCTTCTGAACCACTGAGGCATAAAGAAACAGACTACAGATTGGAAGATACAGTAGCCACTCTGTTGATAACGGCATTTCTTCTTCCTCGTCAATGCATTTGGTATTAGTTATAAACAAATGCATGGTGTAGAGGCCGACTAAACCATCTCTCTGTGTCTTATTCTTTTTATTTCTCTCTTAAATATTTCCTTTATGTAAATAATGCGAGGAGTAAAGAATCTGTTGCCCAATATAAGGACTTACATTTGTTCTTTGGTCTTTTTCTGGAATGCATGCATGAGCAAAAGTGTTTAGACAATGAAGAAAGACAGAATTAGGAAACTTGTGGCATTAAGTTACTTGTGAAAATGAGTGCTAAAATTTGATTCAACCTAGATCACAGTTAATTGTACTGACATTTAGGGCTGTACTTCTGAGACTACTCTATGAAATACATAGTAGTATTTCAGTAGATTTCATGCTGTTGTAATAGAGTAATATAAAAGCAGATAATTTATAATGAATGAAAATTTACTGGCTTACAGTGTCATATGTAAGAAGGTAAAAGGTAGAAGAACATGATGAGGGCCTCATTACCACATAATCTCATGGCAGAAGCATAAAGAGGGAGAGCTTATTTATATAAAAAGAACAGCAACATGAAAGAACCATACCTTATAGATACCAGCTCATGGTGATTTCTAGGGAAAATGTTAGACTAGAAGGCTTCTCCTTGAGAAAATGACAACTTTCAGTGGAGTGAAGAGAAAACATACTCACTGGTAAAAATACTTTCCCACTATATAGTAGACAGAGGATTGATATCTAGAATATATAAAGAACTGCTAAAATCAAATACAAAAAATAAAATCATCAAATCAAYAAATGGGGCAATGATAGTCCTTAAAGAAAATTTATAAATGGCCAATAGATTTTAGCTTTAGGAAACTGCAAATTAAAAGTTCTAAGAGTCTATCTAACCAAAGTCAGAATAGCTATCATCCCAGAAAAGAAAAAAATGTGATGAGAAAGTGGAACGAGAGGACAATCCCTCACTACTGTTGGGAATGTAAATTTGCCAAGGCATTGTGGAAATCATCGTAGAGCTTCCACAGGAAAATAGAACATATAGAATATATATGAGTCCTAGGTATATATGCTATAGGTTCTAGGTCAACATACCCCAAATATATTTGCATTTGTAAATATATTTGCTAGATTATATCTAATATAATAGGTCCAAACTAGATATACATGGGTAGATAAAGAAAATGTGGTAGATATGTACAACAGAATTTATTAATCCACAAATATGAAATCATTGCTTTTGCAGGAAAACAGATGCGCCTGGACATCATTACCATAGTACTATATTCAGTGAGACATAGTTGTCTGAATTTAGAATTTGTCTCTCTGTGTGTGTGTGTATGTGTGTGTGTGTGTGTGTGTGTGTGTGTGTGTGTGTGTAAGACTGTAATTAATGAGCAATAAAAGGGGACCATAATAGGAAAAGAAAAGGTACTAAGGTAGCATAGAGGAAGAGAAAAAGAGAATTGGAATATATGCAACATAAAATCAAAAGGATGTTTGGAAGAGGAAGTAGACCAATGAGTTGGAAGTATATTAGGCAAAAAAGTCATCAAGGGAAGAGAATTAAAAAAGCCAACAATGTGAAAGGACATATGTGCATTATAGTAATATCTTGGAGGTCACAAGAGTTGTGTGTGTGTGTGTTTGTATCTCGTTCAAAATTCTTTGAAGAGTGGTTTTAATCAATACGGTAGATATAGACAATCTCCAGCGACTTCTTTTTTTTTTAATTTTTCTTTTTTATTAGATATTTTCTTTATTTACATTTCAAATGTTATCCCCTTTCCTGGTTTCCACTCTGAAAACCCCCTATCCCATCCACCTCCCTCCGCTCACCAAGTCACCCACTCCCACTTCCCTATCCTGGCATTTCCCTACACTGGGGCATTGAGCCTTTACAGAACCAAGGGACTCTTCTCCTACTGATTTCCAATAAGATGGCCTTTCCTTCAGCCTCTGCTCTATACTTTGTCTCTGCATCTCCTCACATGGTTATTTTGTTCCCCCTTCTAAGAAGGACCAATGTATTCATACTTTGGTCTTCCTTCTTCTTGAGCTTCATGTGGTCTGTGAAGTGTATCTTGGGTATTCCAAGCTTCTGTGATAATGTCCACTTATCAATGAATGCATACCTTGTGTGTTCTTTTGTGATTGGGTGATCATTGTGGATGATATTTTCTAGTTCCATTCATTTGCCTAAGAATTTCATGAATTCATTGTTTTTAATAGCTGAGTAGTCCTCCATTGTGTAAATGTATAACATTTTCTGAATTCATTCCTCTGTTGAGGTACATCTGTGCTCTTTTCAGCTTCTGGCTATTATAAATAAGGCTGCTATGAACATAGTGGAGCATGTGTATTCGGAGGCATTCTACAGCATCAGATAGCCTCTACTAAATAGATCATTTTGTTATTAACCCCAGAGGAAAAAAACTTAAATAGCAGGAGGATTTCAATTTTCTTTTTGTTCTTTATCTTAATATGTATATTGGAGTCAACATATTGGTGCAATATTTTAATTATGAATTCTTCAAAAAGAAGTTCATAGTATGTATTTTCATCATGTTCACCCCAATTCTTCCCATATATTCTTCCAGACCCACCCTTATCTCCCATATCCTCTCTCAGTTTTACATATGACCAAAATATTCGACCTACTTAATATTTATGGATGTGGGGCTATCAGGTGGAGTGTAGTCAACCTATGAGGGGGCRCACCATTAAAGAGAATGTTTCCCCCCAAAGAATCCATCAGCTGTCAATAGCTCCTCACTTAGGATTCTAGGTTCATGAGTTCCTTTCTTATCCATAGTAGAACGTTGACTACAGGTAGCCATACCTGCTGTGAGTTCATGAATRTTCCAGTCCTATCCTGTCTATAARACACTGTTTAGGTGCAGTCCTCTCAAACCTCTGTCTCTTATAATCTTTTTGCTCTCTTTTCTAAGATGGTCTCAGAGCCCAAGGAGTGGTATATAATACAGAGGTCCCATTTGTGGGGATGTTAACGTCTCATCTGTGGCTTAGCATTTATTCTTGATGCTTAATCAATTGTGAACTTTTATATTAACCACTGTACATTACTCTACGTAGTCTCAGCCCAGCACTAAACTATGGGCACAGTATTTCAATTTCAGGGGCTATTTGATATAATGTTTAATTATCAAAATAATAGGAGGCAGTTTACTCTTGGGGTCTGCCAGGTCACCAACTATGAGTTCATGGACAGATTTACTATAACAACCATGTTCCTCCTGGGGAGAAAACCTTAAGCTTAGTCAGAAAGTGATTGGCTATCTCCATATCAGCAGTGTCATTACTGCAGCAATGTATATATCTTGTCATGTTGGCTATTATTAGTTGGTAGTTCTTAGAGCTCACAGCTGGGTGGGGCTGTTGAGTACTGTTCTCTAGTAGTATACTAATCACCTTCTGTTACTATAAAAGCTAGCTAGTAAGGTAGAAGGTTCTGGCCAATACCAACTTGATTCTCCTTGCCTGTAWTGTGTATGTTTTCAAATTCACAGTACTTAGAGGCAGGGATTTACTCAGGTRGAGCACGTCCTTACCAGACACAGGGTTCTGGGTTCCATTCACAACCTAAAAATCACCTATGAGGGGAAAGATAGATGTCCCTGCCCCTCTTGATGCCCTCACGCATCCTACAAGCTTAGAAACTCCCTCTTCTTTTGCTCTTCTCTCCAGGCTTGATATGAAGTTTACTCACAGCCATCTGAAGATACAGATCCATCCAGAGAGAGGGAAGGCTGCATATTACTATTTTGTTTTAGTTGATAAACTTATATATACAAAYGATGGACAGCTTTATATTTGGAATCATGTATAAATAGTGGAGTGATTAGGTCAAGGTAATTTGGATACCATTTCCATGCATACTTCTGCTCTGAATGAAAATTTAAAATCTCTCAACAATTTTTAGGAGCACAATAGGTATTGTATTAACTATGACCATTATGCTATTTGATGAATCGTTCTAAATTCATATTTTTCTCTAACTAATATGTTGTGCATTTTTACTCATGTATTTGATATCTTTGCTCATTACTTTTCCTTTTTTATCAGGAAACTCCGGGAACTCTGCAAGCCCTTAGGTWACTGGTGTTATATTCCTGGGAAGAAGGGCTCAGAGTCTTAGCTTGCCTGACCATTTCAAGAATGAACTTGTGCCCACTGTGTAAAAACTGGTGCCTAGGAGGAAAAAGTGTTCTTTTACTGGTATTTGGCTCTGGGAAGTTGAGCCTCCAAGTTCTTGATAAAGGGAAATGGATGCTTAGGATCTCCACGACAGATGTGCAAACTGCTCCAGGAGCTTGGCTCTGAGGTAAGGTACTTTATATGCCACTTAGATTAATTAGATCAAGAGCCACAGATGTGACCGAAATTTTAAATATGCTCACTACACCTTTCCAATACGACTTAAGAAGTCACAGCTCATCTTCCAGCCATGTTAACCATAGCTTAAAAATTAAAATAAAAAAGAAACACCAAAAGTGGCAAACTTCTGTTTTCACTTCTCAACCCTGCCAACATTTCTTCTCCACAGAGCTTCCACAGAGCTGGATTCTGCATGAAAACAGCAGGTTCATTTACTCAGCAAGAGGGCGCTTTTCATGTTTAAGCTTTGAAATGAAAATTGTCTTTCCCTGAGCTCTTTCAGCCCCATCTGAAATCAGCAGGATCTGTCATCCAGCCATGGGCTAGAGGGAAGGAAGCCAGGCTTGGATGGGAGGTGTGGGCAAAGCTTTTCCCAGAGCTGGCCCTTGACAGGTAAAGCAAAGAAACCAGTGGAAATGAATGTGCTCTGTTGTGTCTGGGGTGGCAGCATTTGTTTTGTAACCTATAGACATGAAGTAAATCTGACCCTGTGGTTGCGAGAAATAGATTAAATAGAAATATGCTCACCCCTCCCAGTGTCTATGCTTGGGAAGACATAAAGCCCCTTTTTCTACCACAAACATATTGACTTCCTTAAAGCTAAAAGGAGAGACAGGGACAGGTATTTCTCCAAGGACAAAACAAAGTCCCGAAAAAACAGTTGAACAAAGTCTTCCTTTGTTAGAGTGAATGTAGTTAAAAGTTCCTTCCTCTCTTGTATTCAAAGTTTTGATGTCATCTAAATGAGCACTTGTCAGGTGCATAGTTACAAATGATTTCGTTATAGAGGATGCACCTGGGATGCCAATGCAAACTGGACCTAGTAAATGCTGGTCTGCGGGAGTATCTGTGTATCCAGTTTAAATTCTGATCTGTGTATCCAATTAACTTCATGGCAGTGAATTATTCATCCCTCAAAARCTCATGCCTCCCATCTGCAAAATRAGAACAGCATAGCGTAACTTGGCAGACAGACACAAGASAATATCCTACAAACCAAGTGATTGCCTTGCTCAGATATGCAATAATTGCTCAGAATCAAGTAATTCTGTATAATAACGTTTGGGATCACAGTAGAAAAAAATAGCAATTACAAGTATCTATAAAGCTCCTTTCTCCTTTCCATCCTATTCTCCCTAGATTTTCTTCCTTTCTTCTTTCCCTCTGTCACTATTTTCTCTTCTCCCTTTCTCCTGACCCGCCTGTCTGTCTGTCTGTCTGTCTGTCTGTCTGTCTGTCTGTCTGTCTGTCTGTCTCTACTTTGACAAAGCTCTGGACTGATGCAAGATACAGGAAAAGGCACTCCAGAAGCTAGCTTGAGAAAGCAGGCCTGCCAGATTTTGAATTTTGCAATGGGCTGATGGTGCAGTAGCTCTTGTAAAACTAGAATACAGCCAATAAAGGATTTCTAGTACGTTGTGGAAGAATGTGCACTTGATTAAGTAAACAATAGGAAGTCACTGTGGGCTGTGAGGAGGAAAACGACATGCCGTGGCTTCCTTTGCCTCCTCAGGAAGCTGGGAATAGAGTGGACAGAGAGAAACAAGGGCCTGGGGGAGGATTAATGGAGTCTCTGGATACTGATATAGTGACCAAACAATGTGAATGGTTTAGCTTGCATCAATGTAGCATGATTCTCATTTTCTTTTTAGGGAGMAAAAGTTAATTCTTGCCAGTGAAGCCCAAATGTGAAAGCTAATAACCAGGATGGGGATGACAAGGAGACAGAATGTWCTTTCCTGTCTGCTTCACACCAGGGTGTTGCTCCAGTAAATCATCCTGCAGAGGCAATCAGCACACCTGTTAAGTGAGCCTTGGCATTTAATTGGCATTATCAGCTCCTGCACAGACACAGACAATGGATGACACCGGTGTGTGAGCAGGGCACATTTGCATTTCATAGACAATTGAGAGGATGCAAATAGAATGCAGTTCATCTACAGCTTCCCCCTGGATGACACACCTGGCTGGAACAGTGAGCTCTTGGCTTCCTGCAGGCTGGAGAGCACAGGGACTCTGTGACAACCAGGATTTTCAGGATACTTCTGTATAACCTCAAGTGCTGTTTGCTTGGGTAGTCATAAAGGAATGAGATGTAAGCCCTAATGAAGGGTTCCAGGCTTGAAGAGTAGGAAGCACATCAGGCTTAGGTCCCTGCTTTGAAGACTCCACAAATTTATTGTACCCTCAACTTTGGGTACTTATCTTTTGTGTTTTACAGATTATTTTTTCTGGTATAGCTTGAATACCAAGAAATAAACTCAAGTCTATTGGTGGGTAGTCTGGGTTCTGGTTTATCTAAACTTGGTATCAGTTAGCTATTACTTGTGAGCATCTKGGTGGTCCATGTTCTAGGATCATCTAGGCATAGGAGTTCTTTCTCGATAAGATAGTATTGTTTTTAAAAATTGAGTAACAGTGCTAGGGAGTTTCTTTAATGGGCGGAGGGCTGGCCTCGCATACCAGAATCTCTTTGGTCAATTCTCAACACCTAAAGTGGGATTCTGTAGGCGTGCCATCCTGTTATCCTTGACACTGCAGAGGTTGAAGCTGGAGGATCAGGACTTCCAACTCCTCCTTCGCTTTGGGCAGCTCCTGGCCCATCTAGACCATAGTATATCAGAGCTTGTTTCAAAACAGCCAAAGAAAGGTTGAATCTTTCTTAATTCTGGCACTCAGGAGGGCCCAGCAGATGAATCAAGTTCAAGGTTATTATTGTTGCTGACATTRCAAGGTCAAGAGCAGCCTAGACCATAGGAGATGCTGTCTAAAAATAAGAATTGCAGAGTGTAGTGGGGCCAACAGTTACACAACTATAGCTCATTGATTTAGGTATACACATTGCTGGGCTATAAAAGCATGTTCTCCAGCTGAGTCCCACCTCCAATCTCCCTAAACAGCATCACTACCTAGGAAACAATGAGTCTGCAAGCATTTTACATTCAAGTCATAACAATCATATCTATTCCTTGTCACTTTCATGTTTATAAGTTCTATAATGTGTTCTCCCTATTTAACATATTGATAATATGAATACTTCTTGTGTTTCTTAGTTTCACTTTGTTCAACTGATGTTTATCAATTTTATATATCGTTTTATAGAACAATTTTTTCTCATTGAGATTTATATGTAACTTTCTTGCTTTCATTTTCACTGATTTCCTTGATCTCTTTATCCTACTGTAAGGCTTAGATTGGTGTAATTTTTCTCTCTGGTTTTCTACATTAATGGTCTGATTACTAATTTTTATTTTTATTTATTTTTTTATTGTTTTATTTATGCTTTTGCTGTAAGGTTTCCTCTGAGCACCGCTTTAGATTTAGCTTATCCATTTTGAAATTTGTATTGTATTTTTATAAAAAAA
>BDUI01003643.1:42269-55676 GCA_002335545.1 Apodemus speciosus
TGTGTGTGTGTGTGTGTGTGTGTGTGTGTGTGTGTTCCTTTATTTGCAGCTTCATTGTCCTATCAAATCCTGGAGGTTAAGAATCTTTCTTTGTGTATTTAAAGTATCTGGCATAATGATATTTCGACCTTAATTGTTTCTGGGATAAATGAGTAAGAACATAATGGAAGCACAAGACAGGTGGAGAAATGTCTCACTCACAGCTACAGAGTCATGGATGGCCATGAAGTCTCAGATTGCATTCTGCATTCTTTTTTAACGTTTTGCCTAACACTGTCTTTCATGGATTCTTAAAATTTCTGCTTTATTCCTTGCCAGCTACTCTTGGGGAAATCTTTGCATATGTGATGGTTGGCTTAAGATCAGTCAATACTTCAACATCAAGTGCAAATGCTGCCCATAGCTCCGTGTGCCAAAGCTTCCTTTCGATTCCTGTTACTTTGGTTGTAATCCACCTGAATAACTGGCCATAGGTACAGGCCCTGGTAGCCTCCAAGGTGTTCCTTTGTATGTGCTCCGAGGACAACATGCAGAAACCCATTTCATTAGTATGCCAAATATGTTACACACACTACAGTTTTGTATTTAAAAAAAAATTCTAGAGAGTGGACCTTAATATTGTAGAAGGCTAAGTGCCCAATTCGAATGCAGAGCTATCTTTTCTATCCTGTGGTCCCTTCATTGCCTTTAGATCCTAGCACTGACACTGCCAAAACTTTTAGCCTGGCAGATGTTCAACTGGAACCCTTTGGCGATCATGTGCTGACCCTCCCACTCCTCCTGCTCTAACTTTTGATCGCTGAGTCTGTAAAGACACAGCTAGAGGACCAAATCCCACACTTGTCTCTGTGTTTAGTGCTTCAAAGTTATTGAAAGACAGTTATAGTCAACATTTTGGAGTATCTATCTGCTCCTGGCCATTCTGAGTTATCCATAGCTTCACTTTTTAATTCTTTGATGTGCAGACATGCCATCTTCTTGAAGGAAGGGGTCATGTCTAATTAACTTCTGTATAAATATTGTGGCAGAGTGAACTTAGATTTTAATTCAAGATACATGATTTTTTGCCACATTATTTATCTAACCTGAACACAACTTTGTTCATATTTAATTGGAGACTTACACATTTAAACAACAGGTTTATTGAGGGGGATTAATGAGATCCTCATTCCCTCTCTTTCCTTCTCTTTTTTCTCTTTTCCTTCTTTTCTCTCTTACACTTGCCTTCCAGAACTCTATCTTATATATTTGGCCTTTACCCATAGAATCCAATGCCCTCTAAGGGAAGATACTCAAAGTCAAAGTTTGTTTTCTTTTAATTGCATTGAGAATTGGTGAAGGCAGACTGGGTTTTGTTCAGTGTTCGTTCTTCCATGTCCTAGTCATAGCCCACTTATGGTGGACACACAACATATGTTTGATGAAAATCTTGTTAAGAAGAGTAACTCTAGGCTTGCAAGGCAATGGTACATGCTGCAGAAACCTAATGACATGAGTTTAATCTCCTGGACCCAGGTAAAGGGAGAAGCAAACAGTTGACTTCCTGAAATTGTCTTCTGACCTTAACAAATACCTCTTTCTCTGTCAGTTTCTCTTTCTCTCTGTCTCTCTCTTTCTCCCCCTCTATTCTCCCCTTAACAAGATATACTTGTAAAACAGAATAATTCCTCTTCTCCTGATCCTCCTATTTCTCTTCCTCTTCTTCCTTTTTCTCCTCCCAAGTCTTTTCAGTGATCCTGAACATCAAATCCAAATCTATTCTTTCTGCGGCTTTGACTTTTTAAATTTCAGTTTCAGCCTTCTCCCTTCTCATCCTTTTTACAACCTGACTCAAGATATCCATGGTCCAATGTTCTGACTTCTGCTCTGCACTATATCCACTACTATTGCTGAAGAAAGTCACACAGACACAATTTCTAATCCTTGGCCAATTGATTCTCTTTCATCTCAGCTAGGCTATGCCAACAATTTAGCAATCCTTCACATCTAAAGGGATTTGGCATACTCCAAAAATCAATATTTTTATCATTGTTTGTCTTTACTTAATCACTCACCAGTAACCATCTCCACTAAAACCAAAAATTGGTGGGGTACAGGCAAAATTCTCTTCCAACTATCCATGTCGCTACTTCTGTTTTTCCCTTTTCAATGCTTTCTTAAACTAGAGCTTTTACATCTACKGAAGTTCTACCTCCTTTTCCCGATGCATTTCATTTTTTCCTTTGCCTTTCTATGAGAATCTTAAAACATCTTATATGTACATTGCCCATGTAGAACTTGTGGGATCTTTGGAATGTTCATTCTCTTCATAACCCTCAACCAAACATGGAGCCTAGAGAGTTACAAATACCCTTGAAGGTGTGGAATATGGTAGTTTTAATCCTTCATCTTTCTCACACACATTTCATTCTGCAGATGACCACCACTCTGTAGGAATCTGCAGCACTTATGTTCTGTGTGTCACCTTGCCTACTTCATGGGTTTTCTCTGTTACATGGAAGCTTTCTCTAAGTTTAAGCTATTTGTTATCCTTTAAGATTGTTTCCTTYCCAGCATTGCTATGAAGTAGATTCCCTCTCTTATGCTAACACAAGGGTTAACTTCACATAAAGCTTGTCCCTGAMSTTCTAAGTACRTGCTGGACAGCTCCCTTGGTTAGTTCCTGGTAAMTGTCAAATACTAAGCTTTTCCTCTTATACCAAGAAGACTGACTTTGTTTGCTTTTGAACTTGTTTTGTGGAAGAATGTTAGAGAAGAGAGAAAGAACATGTAAAATTTCAATTCAAAGATTTGTCTAGTCTCTTTAATTCGCTGCTGATAATTAACAGACCCAGAAAAAAAAGTCTGGAGGCTTTGAATTGTATCTCTGCTTTTTCTCACTCCCAAGACAATCTGGGAATAGAAAGAGGGTTATTTATTGTGTTTTCACTATATGCCTGGCATTTAAATAAGCACTACCAATAAATTACTGAATGTATTATTCAGAACTAACTTTGCTGTTTTGTTTTTTAATCTGGCGAAGAAACCAGCAAAGCTTCAAAGTTTCAAGATGTTATGTATATTTTCAAAGTTAAATATCTAGGCCCAGGATTTTCTCCTAAATCTGCTCAAGTTTAAAACTTTTGTCTTTCTCATTGTGGTGCACATACAATATAAGAAAACCAATAGTGCATAAAGGCTTGAAAAATTAAAGCAAACATTATTACTGACTTAATCTTTATTGTGATGGAAATGAAGGTTGTTGTTGATGATTTGTCTTTAAATCTGCAAAACTTGAATTCTTGTCAGTTACAAACCTGGATCCATTAGTATAAATTGTTCTTCTCTCATATATTATTAAGACAGAATCTCTGTTTTATGCCAGGTTTAACCCCTCAATTAGAATTTTACTATCACTTATTTGTAGACTTCAACATCTCTGGAAACACTATGTCTTTTCTTCCTGTAGTATTCTTAATAGCTTTTTAACATTTCTGTTTCTTTATCTCTCTCCCCCTTTGAGTCCTGACTGATCCATCTCAATATCTGAGTTCTACTTGCTATTGACAGTCTTAGCTAAGTAATTATTTTTTAGTGGATAGGGATGTTCAATACTTTTATGTACTAATAACATACATATCTTAACATGCTAACCTAAACCTTCTATAGAACTCATAGATTGTCCTCTTGAGTCAAAATCGCTCTGGTTGAGAATTGATGGTCTCTGCCAGTATCCACCCACATCTACACTTGTGCTCACAGTTAAATGTCCCAAATGCATCTGAACTTTATGAATACCAAGATGAGTTAATCTTGTTCTTCTCATTCAGTACCTGGCATGCATGTGACACAATTGCAATAAACAAGGAGGCAGGGAAAGGATTTCTGTGAGTAATAAGTGGCCAAGTCCTTCTGTAAGATTTTCTGCTTTAACACTGCCTGAGTCAGTAAGAAGTTTCTCTGTTGAAGGTTGGACATCGCATTAACCTATGGCTATAAATGTGAGTATTAAGAAGACTGTATAACAACATGAAGCAAAAGGATGTCTTCTGGGTATGGCATAGCTACACTCTCATAAGTGCCTCTTTATGCACATGGTCATCTTTTTTTTTTCAAATTCCGTCCAAATTAAGAGCCTAGTTTTCATGAAGTACATGGGAAAGGCACTTGTGTTGACAGTTGTTGCCTCTCAGATTGTGGCACCAGCTGTAGAAAGATCAAAGTGGCAGAAAGCCCTGGAATATAGAGTCCTTTCTATTTGTGTGATGTATGATCAACTTGGGAATATGTTTCCATTATCAGGTGAAGAACTTATTCCCTTAGATGCAATGTAAGATCGTAACTGAAATGTTCTTTATAAAGAGAGAAACAGAAAAAGGAGTGATAATAAGARCACTGCCTCAGAGATGATCCTTAAAGCCAATCTCATCCAACCTTCAGACATCTAGGTGACTGATGTAAGTGAGCAGACTGAAAAGTTCCTTAAGTAGGAATGGTGCTGTGTGGCAGTGGAATTTCAATAGTTTTACATCTGACAGTTATATGATTATAAGAATAATGATGAAAGGGATAATTAGAAAACATCTAAATGCGATGAAGAAGAAGACTAGAGTAGCCTCCTGGGACCAGTTCTAGCAAATAGTTCAGGGGTGCATGTGTCACAAAACTTCTAAGGTAATGCAAAAGACACATACACATAGAGGTCTGTGTTCTGCCCCTTCCACCAAAACACAGAGAGCTTAACTAAGCTTATGCCAAGCTGCAGCAGTCTGGTGCTGGGGTTTAGGGAAGTGCCTAGACACAGCTGCTTCAAGGGCAAGGAAAAGCAGTCTAGTGGGAAGTTGGAGCTGGTATTCCCTAACTTCTGGGCCTCCTGTGGCTTCTGGAGAACCTCACAGAGAAGCACAGAATCAAGTGTCGGGGGTCCTCTGCCTGCTAAGAGGCTGGGACCAGGGTGTTCCCAAACTCCTGCACATCCAGGTCTTGCTTACTTATGAGGAGTTGGGAACAGAGTCTGGAGCGGGGAGTGGTCCTTTCATTTTGTTTAATWTATCAATTATCTTCAAATTTCAATGAGCAAAACTAAAAGAACCACACCTAGATTGCATACAACACTTGCAGCCACTTCTCTGCCAAAACTGTATCATAATAAGAGAACTTACATTTTTAGTAGCTGAAATTTGGATGGGCCTTTTCCAAGGCTGATTATATGTCATTTTACAACAAGTTAAGTATCATGGTTTAAAACGCTTCCACTTTATACTGCAAAGGGTTGTAATATGGATTTAGTAGGCTAGTAAATACAAAGTCCTAGAATACTGAATGGCACATAGTAAATATGGTAATCAATATTTGTTAATTTTCCTAGATCTCCTGAGAAATAGCCCTTTATCTTCGGCATAATGATTTTATGGTCACTGAGGTACTCTACTAGTAAAACCCTTACTATGTTGATTTTCAATTTGGTCTATTTTGTGCCAATGCTTAATCCATCTGAGGAGTTTATTTCTCAGGAGGGTATATGACCCTTTTTGCCTTCTGTGATCTATTACAAAGTCACTAAACTAAGTAACCACTGAATAGATCTTATTAAGGAATATTCTTCTTTTTGTTTTAATGATTGTCTCTAAATTGACAAGACTGATAAATTCTAAGATGGTTCCCATGCTAATGAGGTTATCCTAACAAATTTTATCAATAGCTTCCATAACTCTAGTCACTTTCGACTCCTGTAGAATTGTTACAGATTTGGTGGCTTAAAGATAAATCTTCGTTGTCTCAAAGTTCTTGAAGCTGCAAATCTGAAATCAAAATGTCAACAGAGTTGATTGTTTTTTTTTTTTTTTTTACAGGTTTCCAGGGAGATAAAGATCCTGTCTCCTAGCGTCTGCTGCTCTGTGGCAATACTTGGTGCTTTTTTTGGCTTGTAGTAGTCTCATCATTCCAGAATCTGTCTTTGTCTCTCCACGTCATTTTTGACTATGTCTGTGTCTGTGGTTTTTCGTTTCCTAGTAAGGATACCAGGCATTTGAGTTTCACTGTAGTCTAGTGTGACCTCTTTTTAATTGGATTACATCTGAGAAAACATAAAATTTAAATATCATATTTTCAGATGTTAGGGATGAAGGTGTCACCTTTTCTCCTTGACATACAGACATTCAGTCCACATCATTAACTAATTGATTTTTAAGCAAATTGTAGTAATCTAATAATAGGAAATACTTATGTGCTTTTTGTTTACTAGACGTTGACTTAGATATTTTATATAAATTGACTTAATAAACAATTTCTTGTGAGGTAAGCTACTTCACTTATCATCTGCACCATCATCACCACCATTGTCACCCTACTGCATTCACCGGAGATGGCTACGGAGATACAAAAACAGTTCAGCATTTTTGCCCTCCAGGTAAAGAGCTAAGTTTRCAGAGCTGGGCTTGAAAGTCAACTCAAATCCACAGACAGTCATGTCATCCAATCCAGAACTTGCCCCTTTAGACCGGATGACTACTTGGACTCCTTTTTCAAATCGAGCCTGAAGCACGCTTGCATTCCTTTTCGTTCCTACGTGAAACTTCCTGCATCACTGAGTGAGCTTGCCTAAGGCTCTTAGAACCAGGGCTGATGTTCCTCAGTTCAGCTAACGGCAGCCAGCTAAGAGCAAGCTGAAATTTCCCTTAGAGCTGAGTTCTTGCTCAAGGCAGAGTTTCTATGCCAGCTTCTTTCTTCAGAACCTGTGGCTGCTAAGCTGTGTATTTGCAGAACAGCATGAGACCTTCCTGCCTTGCCAATTTGGCCTTCATGTTTTACACAGTATTTGCAGAGAATCTGTCTTACTATTCTCGCCTACGCATAAATCAGAATGACTGTTGGGCAGTGGAAGCTAACCGCATTTTTTGTTGTTTTTATTTATTTGATGGTTTACAAATTATAACAATTACATGCTACAATAAGCAAAAATAAACAGAAAATACAAAGACACCCAAAGGCATAGTTAATGATCCTCTCTACAGTACTGGCTCTGTACACATAATCCAGATGTCGCCATGATAGTAACTTCAGTGCACTCTTCTGCTTTTTCTTTCCTCTTGCACACTTAAGTAAGCATCAAACAATATAGACATTTAGATCTCACAGTGACCAGAGTTTCATATTACATAAAGTTGAAAATTTCTATTTTATACGTGTTAGTATTATATATATAATAGAAATCATTGTAGGGATAATCTTTAGGTTTTTCTCTAGTACATTTACTCCCTTGTTATAATTCTGGTAAAGGACTAAAAATTCTCTGTATGGTGGCCTCTCAAACGCTTACTTTTGCTTCTCTTTACATTTGCTTATGCAACTTTGTCCTTGACACTCTTTTATGGTCTGTTAAAATTTAACCTAACATCTTTTCCCCCTCTCCTACACCACTATCTCTACATGCATACATTTTAATCTCACTTTGTGTAAATACCATCGTTCTTATATCTCAGCTTCCTAAAATCTCCTAGCTCCTTAAGAATCTCTTTCCTCCACTGCATCCCCTGACCTTCCATAAATCCTTTTTGTTCTCTTCAGCACACATACAAAACTGAGTACCTCAGACCTTATTCATTCTCTTTATTGTCTTTTCAGTGACTCAGGTCTCTTACCTGTCACACAGTTGGCTCACTGCTTTCTGTGTTTCTATTTGYCACAAGTCCCAGGAGGTTTTATTTGAAGATCACCTTTACAGCAAATACCTTTCCAGGTACCTTGCCTGAAATCACAACACTCTTTACCTATGGCATTTTCTACTCCTAATACTTGTGTTTCTCTATATTTTCTAGTAATATAATAATAATTATAAATGTAATTATACATAATAATCTTAAAATATATGCTGGTGGCATATTTTAATGTTCTGTCTATTTCACTGTGGCATAATTTTTGTTTGTCTTATTAATTAATTAATTAATTAATTAATTTTACTGTTGTATGCTCAGAAAAACTTACCTAGAATCTAGCAGGTAGTTACCCTAGTTTCATTACGTATTTCTATGATTAAAAAACAAAACAAAAAACTGACAAAAGCAAGTCAAGGGAAAAGGCGCGTATAAGGACCGTAATTGCAAGTTATGGTCCATCATTGTGGGGAAGTGAACGCAGTGGGAACTTGAAGCGACTGGCTAATGTACAAATGTCCACCTTCTGTCAGAAGAGGACAGTAGAGTGATGGATGCATGGTCATATCCAGCCTGCTTTGCCCACTTTATATATCCAGGATTAAGAAAGCCTACACAGGGAACAGTCCCTCCCACAATTAAGATGGTCTTCTCATATCAATTAAATAATGAAGATAATTCCCCCAGAGTTATTCGCAGAGGCCCATCTCCCATTTAATTCTTGTGCAGGCCAGTTTTATGTCAATTTGACATAAGCTGGAGTCATCTGAGAGGAGAGAACGTGAATTGAGAAGCTATCTCCATAAGACCGCCTGTAGGACATTTTATTAATTAGCCATTGACATGAGAGTGGACAGCCTGCTGTACATGGTGCCACCTGTGGGTTCATAGGACTGGGATCTATATGTAAACAGGCCGAGTGAAGCGGAAGAGCAAGCCTGGAATAGCAGTCGTTCCCAGCTTCTGTGGCAGCTCCTGCCTCCAGGTACCTGACCTACCTGTCTGAGTTCCTGCACTGACTGCCTTGGGTGAGGAGCTGTGATGTGGAAGATTAAGCAAACCAGATCCTCTTCTTCCCAAGTTACTTTTGGTCCTGGTGTTTGATCATAACAATAGAAACCCTAAATAAAACAATTCTAGATTTTGTCAAGTTGACCACCACAGTACTTAATACGAATTGTGGCAATTGACTACATATCACTACAAACCAATGCATGTGTAAATAGACAAAGCTATACAGAAAATATAGTATAAATTTTATTACATTTTTATAGAGAGGGCTATAATTTATGCATGTTGGACATACTGTTCAAATTCTTCTATTTAGATATGATTCCTGAAAATGAGAGAGGTTGAGATAAAGGTTTTTCAGGCATTGTCTGATGTGTGGAGACAGAATCTTCAAGGTCTGCAGTCAGCAGGTGTGTTGTGTTGGCTATTTTATTTTATTTGTCTACTTGATAAAAACTGGTAAGAGGAAGTTTTAATTAAGAATTACCCCTATTGGATTTTCCCACAAGAATGTCTTTGGAGCATTTTCTTAACTAATTAGTGTTGAGGGAAGGCCCAGCCCACTGTAGGTGTGGCAGTGCCTGGGCAGGCAGCTCTACCCTGTGTTAGAAGAGCAAGCTGGGTGAGCTATGCTAACCAGCGAGTGAGCAGCACTCCTCCACAGCCTCTGCTTCAGCTACTGCCTCTAGTTCTGGGTCCGCTTGTGTTTCCGCCTTCGGTCCCTTCAGTGATGGACTGAGACCCGGAGAGATGAGATGAGATAACCCCTTTCCTCCTCAGGTTGCTTTTAGTCATGGTGCTTTATCACAACAATAGGAAGCAAGCTAGGATAGCAGTCTGGAATCTAGGATGGTTCAGTTCCACCTGAAAACCCACCAAATTCAAGAACAACAACATCCAGTGTTTCAGTTTGAGGCAATAAGCAAAACTGATGTCTGCTTAAGAACTCAGGCAGATGGGCTCCCCTTTCTTATGCTGGAAAATACTTAGACTATTTTTCCATTTTTGTTTTCCAATGGTTCAGTAAGACGTGCTCATATCAGAGAGAAATCTGTTTTACTCATTGTACTTATGCAAATGTCGAACTAGGTGCCTCTGGTTCGGAAGTCTCAGTTATCAATAGTTTCTGAGTGATTGAAAGTGTAAACCTTTGCCTCTCCTGTGCAAAGTATTTTCATTAGAAAATACTTTGATGTATATACCTAAAAGACATTTGACTAAATATCAGCTACTGTGGCTCAGTTAAGGTGACACATATGATTATAGCAACCTTATTTTTATTGTTTATGATAGTCATATCAATATCTTTTTAGTTGTTCCTCTTTTGTTCATGTGTTTATTGTGATCTTCCTGACTCCAGGGCTATGTGATCCATTGATAATCTTCATTTTTCATCTTTTTTCTGAAATTTTGTTCTTTGGTTTAAATGTCCACTTCAATATATTTGATCTACTTCCATTTGTTTTGAAACACCACTTGTAGTGTATTTCGTAAAATACACGCTCATCTTGAGCCTTGTTTATTCCCTCCACTTGTCTTATACCATCTATTCCCTAGGTTTGAAGTCTCAGTTATCAATAACTTCTGAGTGATTGAAAGTGTAAACCTTTGACTCTCTTGTGCACAGGTAAAGCAGCCTTTCTGGTTGAGATCTATTTGCTGACTATGGCTTGCTGGGTCCATGCACTTGTGGTGTGCTGACTGTAATCAGGACAGTCTGTGTGGCAACATGTTTCTGACAAGGAATAAATGTGTTTACACAGTGCTTCTCCAACACCTGTGGTATATATGTGGAAGCTGGCGGTTTCCCTAGGAGATAGTGTGCTAGTGACGAGGTAGGCGATATATAACAGGGGGAGAAGTGAGATAAGACATTGTACTTTCTGTTTAAGAGCTTTGAGTTTGGGTATGCCTAGACCTGTTCTTCGCTACTTAAAAAGGAGCCAGTTTCATGCTATTTTAGGTAACTGGTTCTCCTGTCCATTAGCCAGACTCAAGAGAACAGGAAAGTAATGCCCTGGGTCCTGTTTATCTGTCTGGAATGTCCATCTGCTCTTTCTCATTGATTCATCTTGTTAGTTAATTATGGTCACTGTATCTGCCAAATGTTAATTACTGCACTAGGTGCTAAAAATATAACAGCGGGTCATCTCTAACCATGGTTTTAGGCTCAGAGTATCTTGTCTTGCAAATTCTGCTCTAATGTTACTCCCTTTCAACCCTGCTTCTTGTAGCCAGGGTCAGGGTCACTACTCTCTCTCTCTCTCTCTCTCTCTCTCTCTCTCTCTCTCTCTCTCTCTCTCTCTCTCTCTGTGTCTCTCTCTCTTCTCGTTCTCTCCCTCCAACCCTCCCTCCCCTCCCTCCTTTCTTCCTTTCTTTCTTCCTTCTTTTCTTTCTTTCATTTGTTCGTTCATTCATTCTTTCTTTTCTTTTCATTTCTTTTTTTGACTGTCAAGACTACCTGATGCGTTAGACCACAGAAGTGTGTATACACATGTCTGCATTCACACACACATAGCCATTCACACACACAAACACACACACTGAGAGAGAGAGAGAGAGAGAGAGACAGAGACAGAGAGACAGAGACAAAAAGACAGAGTAGTAGAGAAGAGATCCTGAGAGGTCTTAGTTTACTATCCAGACACAGACTTCACAATTCACTAAGAAATACTCAGCCAGTAACAGAGAAGCTTCCTCCTGCATCAGATCAGAACAAATTCAGAAACCCATAGCCAGATATTACTAGAGGGACCTTGGAACACTTAAGTCTAAATGGAATGTCTCCATCAAATCCTCCTTCCCAGAGCTCAGATACCCCATGTAAGAGAAGGCAATAACGTGTAAAAGAGAAGATGGAGGATACCAGGAGAATAAGATTCTCTAAATCAACTAGACAATGCTCCTTTGAACTCACAGATACTGAAGCAGTAAGCATAGGACCTTCAGGGGTTTGCACAAGTACCCTGCATATCTATCACAGCTTTCTGTTTAGCATTTTTATGTGACTCCTGAGTTTGTGAATAAGTAAGTCTTTTAATCTTGTACCTTCTCTTGAACAATATTCCTTCTATTGGTTTGCGGTGT
Source organism: Apodemus speciosus (assembly GCA_002335545.1). Classification (NCBI taxonomy): domain Eukaryota; kingdom Metazoa; phylum Chordata; class Mammalia; order Rodentia; family Muridae; genus Apodemus; species Apodemus speciosus. Next base: position 53,999 of record BDUI01003643.1, read on the forward strand.
TCAACTATGATGTGATGGTTTTTGCTTTTCATTGTTATATTTTGTTGCATTTTGTTGCCATCTTTTAGAAGCCCCTTCTTTTCTAATGAGAGACAGAAAGGGAATGAATCTGGAAGGGAGGGGAAGAAGAAAGGGATTGGGAGGAACAGAGGGAGGAGAAGTTCTAATCAAGATTCATGAGATAAGAATCTATTTTTTTTTTTTTGAGACAGGGTTTCTCTGTGTAGCTCTGGCTGTCCTGGAACTCACTTTGGAGACCAGGCTGGCCTCGAACTCAGAGATCCACCTGCCTCTGCCTCCCAAGTGCTGGGATTAAAGGCGTGCGCCACCACCGCCCGGCTTGATAAGAATCTATTTTTAATGGAAGGGAAAAATTAAAAAATGAACAATTAACTAAGCAAGAGGAGACAGTGGAGAAGTCCACAGTGACCCTAAGAACAGGGACACTATGTGAAGCTCCCTCTTTACCATCTGTCTGGATTTGAAATTACCTAGAGGATAATTCTTTCTGAAAGGAGTCTCCCCAGAAGTTTACTTGAGGAAAGAAGTCCTGTCCTAGATATAGCAGGCATCCCTACAGGGCCCAGGGTCCTGCAGCAAACCAAAAGGGAGGAGAGAGCAAATGAAGCAGCAGAATACATGCTTGCTTCTCCACTTCCTGACTGTAGCTGAAATATTAGCACTTATCTTGTCCTGCCATGGCTTTCCAGCATGATGGACAGCACCCAGCAACTAAGAGAGAAAATAACCAGTGCAGCTTCTACCATGGTTAAGGATGATGCAGCATAGGAAACTAAATGTCATCTTTTAATCAGAGCCCACACTCAGAATATTACCAAAACCCACTATCTCTTCCCTGGGCTCCATCAAACGTCAGGATCCTCGGAGGTTCACGTATGTCCCTGATGATTTGTAAAGTACTCTGCTAATTCCTGGACTGATTTTGTCTTCTGTCTCTGGCCCTCTGTGTAGCTCAGACACTCAATTCCCACACTCTCATTACAGCGCTGGTGCCCTATGGGATTAGGAAAGAACAGTGCTATTGACATTGAGCTTTCTGGTTCCCTCCTGCATACAGGAGCACTGAACTGTTTCCTTTTTCATGAATTAAAAAAAAAAAAACTATTTGAGGTTAGCAAACAAGCCAAGCGAGCTCTGATTCAGAAAGCATTTGTACAGAATATGTATATTTTAAACTTTTTTTTTAAAAAATTGAATATTTTTCATTATTTACATTTCAAATGTTTTCCCCTTTACAGGTCTCCCTTTTGGAAACTCCTAACCTATCTTTCCTCCCCCTGCCTCTATGAGGGTGCTCCTCTCACCCACCCACCCCCATTCCGCTACACTGAGCCCATGTGATCAAGGCTCTTCCCCACTTCCTTTTCTATTAGTTTTAGTATGTCTGGTTTTATGTGGAGGTCCTAGATCCACCTGGACTTGAGCTTTGTACAGGAGATAAGAATGGATTGATTGCATTCTTATACATGCCAAACACCAGTTGAACCAGCACTATTTATTGAAAGGTTTTAGCTCCTTTGGCAAAGATCAAGTGACTGTAGGTGTGTGAGTTCATTTCTGGGTCTTCAATTCTATTCCATTGTTTCTACCTGCCTGGCACTGTACTAATACCATGAAGGTTTTTTTTTTTTTTTTTTTTTTTTTTTTTTTTTTTTTT
>BDUI01003644.1:56468-76532 GCA_002335545.1 Apodemus speciosus
CAAGACGATAACTCAGAAGTAATGTGTTCTAGGTACAATAACAGTTTAGTAGCACACTCAGAAACTTGAAACGATGCAGAGAGAGGGTGGTCTCTTATGATGAATGGCAGTGGGCCCTGTCAACTTCACCAACTGGTGGCCTCTATTGCTGCTGATKTGCATGTTGTATCCTTATAGATTAAATGACACGAGTCTTTGGTGTGTGGCTTTTGATGATGAAATGTATTTCTTCCCAGTCTCCATCAGGGAGAAGGTTCAGAGTAGCTTACCTTCACCGGGTACAGAGATTATTCTTCTCACTGTGTTTATCCTGTATTCTCTCCCCACATAGTCCAGAAGGACTCTCTGTTCAGACAGGCCAATGGCATCGGAGTACTTTACTGTATTGATGGCATGGAGCCCAACGAGAGGCAGGGTGGTGTCCCTGGAGATTGCAGCTAGCACGTAGCACACTTGGGAATACTAAACTGAACCATTTATTGGGTGCCTGGGATAGCTATCAGTTTTCAGAAAATCTCCGAAAACAAGAGCAGGTTCAGTGTCAGGCTCTGGCTACTGAGCAGCCCCAGCTCTTGGCCAAAGGACACAAGAGCTGCCATGACAAACCAAGTGGGCTCTCTGAAAGAAGGGAGCCAATGGGTGAAATACTGCAGTAAGGCCGTGCCACACACCGCAGAAAACTACTTACCAGTGAAAAATGAACTCCTGCAATGACATCAGCCTCTAATGAACACTGACTGACCTCAGGACATGACTGGATGTCTGAGCAGAGCTGCCCATTATGACCTGACTAGCAGAGCCACCAAATCCCAAGGAGGCACCCTAGCAATCACAGGGCGAGTCTGGCTCTTCTGTCTCCACAACTTTTGGTTCCTCATCAGGGCCAGGTGTAGAGCCAGGGCTAGACTAAATCTAAAGCTACCACCACTTCCTGCTGCCATGCCAAGCTTCTCTTGACAAATGTGTGCACAAAGAGAYGTGACCGTGTGACCCTGGCCATCACAGCGACAAAGCYGTTGCTACATAACAATGCAGTCATGACTGAAGGTTTAGCAGCACGCCTTCTCGGGTGATAACTGTAATGTGAAACTGCAGGAAGCCTATCCTGAAAAAGGCACAGTGACCTCAGAGATAAAGGTCTTTGTTATCCTGTTAGATAGCAACCCAAACCAACAGAACGGCCTGTCAAAGAGGAGGGACAGAAACAGTGCTAACAGAGAAGATAAAGACTTCAGGACCAACTGTAACAGCCCAGATTGCAACTTGTCCCTATAAAGGTGTTTTGAGATGGTATTAACATTTAATCAGTAGGGTTTGAAGCATCTTATCCTTCATAATATGGGTGGGCTTAAAGCAAGGGGTGCGGTYCCAGCAGCATGCGTTCTCAAGGCTATGGCATGGAAGCCCTGTCTATGGGTCTGGGGAGACGGCTCTGTGATATAGTATCTGCTGTTGCATAGAGAACATGAAAGTTTGGGTCAAACATGKTTAGGAGCCCCTTGGACACCTTGGAGATCATCCWACAACTGGCAATCCTCGAACTCRCAATGACCTCTGCCTGTGTGTTAAGAATAATGGCSGGGGAGTGTTTGGGGGGCATAGAATCCTGAACATGATGCCATGTTCAGGAGTGAGGAGTGAGTCCCATCTGGTGAGATGACTTTCTTACCCAGTAGAGAGCAAAGGGAAAAGAGTTACTCAGCCATTGTCAGTCTCTTAGGTCAGTTTATTTAAGGTCTCTTTTAGGGTCTTATTTATCTTTTTATCTGTCCTGAGCTCTGGGGTCTATATGTACAATGAAGGTTTTAATCACACTCTGGAACACTGGCTAGCCCCTGACTTATCTGGCCCACCATGGGACCCTGTCATCTGAGAAGACCCACACCTTGGCAGTATATCCTTAAGAGTTTCTTTGTCACCGTGGATGTAGTTTTATGTTTGGTGGGGAAAGCCTTGGTCCAACTTGAAAAAGTTTCTATAGACATCAGTAAACATTTATATCTAGTTTTTTCTGGTTTTATCTCTGTGATGTCTGTCTCTCAGTAGGCTCTAGGCTTTTGATTCTTTTTATTCGTCACCATGTCGGTTATCTGGCAGGCTTTACAGTTCTTGACAACCTCAGCTACCTTTGAGTTAGCATCGCTAATCTTGATATTAGTATGTCATGTTGTCTGTGTGTCCATGTGGGAAGAGCAGTGGCTCTCTGGAGAATGCGTAGTCTCACTGTTCCCGGCACAATGGGTTTGTAATCTGTTGTTCTCCACCATCTGTCATAACGTTGGGACATGGGCAAATTCGTAGCCCAGATTAGGTCATCTTTTGAATACTTAGGGTGGTCAGGGAACGTAGGATCCCCAGAATCTAAGGAAAACAGGGTCAAGAGAGGTCTGATTTCTAGGGCAGCGAGTCGGGCTGCTTTCTCCGCCCTATTGCTATCCTCTGAAATTGGGTCCTTCCCTTTCTGCTCTCCTGAGCAGTGAATGGTGGTCAACTTTTTGGCCCCCGTAGAACCCTTATTAAGGAGAGGATTTCCTTTTTATTTTTGATAGTCTGTCTTTCTGCCATCAGAAGGCCTCTCTATATAAAGAGCCCTGCGGACATGAGTAGCAAAGGCACACCGGCTATGCGGTCTTTAACTTTTCTCAGCTCCAATGCCTTAGTTAGAGCTATCAGCTCAGCTTTCTGGGATGACCTTCTGGGTGGGAGTGGCTCCACCCACATGATCTCGGAGACCACCGCTGTCCCAGCATGCCTCTGTCGGTCCAGAACGAAGCTGTTGCCATCGGTGAACCATGTTACCTCTGCATCCGTCAAGGGTCTATTCTAAAGGTCTGATCTGGCCCCACGGATGTGGGCCAAAATGTCCAAGCAGTCATGTCTGGGTCAGGGAGCAGGGAAGCTGGGCTTAGGGCTGCTGGGGTCTGAAAGGTTATCTTAGGGGGATTTAAGAGGAGAGACCGGTAATGAATGAGTCATTCTGGCATTGGTGTTGGTCAGGCTTTGGCCCAGTGACAGGTTGTCAGTGTCCTTAACCAGGAGGGCCATGGGTGTGGTGATGTGCAAATGGGAGGCACCTGGGTCTCAGATCTCTGGTCCACARAGAGATGGAAAGGGCTTAGTCACTTCTGTCAACACCAAAGCTGTAGAAATTCCTCTCTGGCCTTCTCCTAATGTGTTTCTCCCGGATCTAGGGAGGTTCCTGTGGCTGGCAGAGTTGGACCTTCTTAGTGGATGCTCCTGGGTCTCCTCTAGGCACTGTTTTGGTTTGTTTCTGCTGTCACCAAGAGGTCATTCATAAACTGTTGAAGAGACTTTTTGTCTTTAGGTTCTAGTAAGACAGAATGTTAAGCTCTATTATAGACGAGGAAGCTGGTAGGTTTCCCCTCTATTTTTAGGGTTCCCTGGGCTTTTTCCTCTTAGGGCATTCTCTAGCCCAGTGGCCCTCTTTCTTATAATAAGCACATCGGCTCTTTCTCAAGCAGGGGATTTTTCATCTTTAGGGCTCCCCTTATCTCTTTTTCTGGAAGCCATCTATTTTGGACATCTCTTATAGTCTTCTGGTTCAGTCGTGACTGTCAACAGAATCTTTGTCAAGTCGAGAGTCTGTTGCCTCCACTCTTTTACCTGGCTTTCCTGTGGGTTTTTGTCCCCATAAGTAGGTTTGGCCTCTTGGCCTCTCATCTTGAGGTCAGATCCTTGGCACATACATAAAAAGCTGGGTGTGGCGGTGCCTACCTATGACCCTAGTGCTGGCATCTAGAGATAGCCTGGCACTGGCCCATCAGCGAGAGATCTGGATTCAGTGAGAGAGCCTGCCACGAAAAAATAAGGAGGAAGACACTCAGTGCTGGTCTCTGGTCTCCACCTACACAGGTGCACCCGCCATTACAGATGGTTACAAGCCACCATGTGGGTGCTGGGAATTGAACTCAGAACCTCTGGAAGAGCAGTCAGTGCTCTTAACTGCTGAGCCATCTCTCCAGCCATATTTATTTATTGATTATATACACAGTTTTCTGCATATGTATCCGCATATCAAAAGAGGGTGCCAGATCTCATTACAGATGGTTGTGAGCCACCATGTAGTTGCTGGGATTTGAACTCAGGACCTCTGGAAGAGCCGTCAGTGCTCTTAACCTCTGAGCCATCTCTCTAGCCTGTAAGACAGATTCTTAAAGTAAAYCTCTCATACATCTCTATATCACATTTACATGTATACCAATAATGTATATAGGATATAATCTATCTCATTGGCTCGGCTTCTCTGGAGAATCCTAATATATCTCCTTTTATAAGGTGCTTTTTATGTTTTTATTAACACACTAATGATACATAATAATGGGCTTCATCATGACATTTTCATACATGTATATAATGTATTTTGATCACAGTTACCCCCATTGTTTTCTCTTTCCCTGTTCCCATTCCTGCTGATATCTTTCAGTTTTGTAAGGGAAGAAGGGACATTTTGGCTTACCAGAGTAGTTGTTGTTTTTCTTTTATTTTTGAGATTATAATATAATTACAAGCATGTGTGTACATGCAGGTATATGTATATGTGAGACCCAATGAATTTCATTAGGGTAGCTTCCAAGAACATGAGTACCTTGAAAAAATGTAAATATCTCTTCTTCYTCCTCCTCCTCCTCCTCCTTCTTCTAGTGACCATTAAGTATCCATTCCTGAGAAAGAGAGGGGGGCCTTGCAAGTCCCTCCCTCACCCATGATAGGATGTTCAAGGGCCTGATCCTGTTCAGGTCTTATATATCTAGTTACAACTATACATATACAAATACATCCTGCTCTCTATAATGTTATTGGACGTATTTTCAGAACTGGTCACTCAGTATGGTTAACCAACTGGTGTGCTCTTCCCTGGGGAAGACAGTCTGCCCCTTCTCGGTCCTGCTGATATCCTCGGTCCTCCCAGCAGCAGCCACAGTCCTACAGTCTAGTTCTGGGAGGCAGCCAACAACCCTGCCAGTCACCTTATTGTTTTGGAGTGCTTAGAAGGAAGGCCTCACTGACCAAAGGCCCCTGGGAAGGCAGGAATGAACCCCTGACACTGTGGTTTTCATTTAAGATCCATAGCTTCTGGGGACAGCATTATCCACCTAGTGTGACATCTCCAGTCTAGTTTTATGTAGGCAGATGGGGTATGTGTACATGTGGGGGGGGNCTCTCATACATCTCTATATCACATTTACATGTATACCAATAATGTATATAGGATATAATCTATCTCATTGGCTCGGCTTCTCTGGAGAATCCTAATATATCTCCTTTTATAAGGTGCTTTTTATGTTTTTATTAACACACTAATGATACATAATAATGGGCTTCATCATGACATTTTCATACATGTATATAATGTATTTTGATCACAGTTACCCCCATTGTTTTCTCTTTCCCTGTTCCCATTCCTGCTGATATCTTTCAGTTTTGTAAGGGAAGAAGGGACATTTTGGCTTACCAGAGTAGTTGTTGTTTTTCTTTTATTTTTGAGATTATAATATAATTACAAGCATGTGTGTACATGCAGGTATATGTATATGTGAGACCCAATGAATTTCATTAGGGTAGCTTCCAAGAACATGAGTACCTTGAAAAAATGTAAATATCTCTTCTTCYTCCTCCTCCTCCTCCTCCTTCTTCTAGTGACCATTAAGTATCCATTCCTGAGAAAGAGAGGGGGGCCTTGCAAGTCCCTCCCTCACCCATGATAGGATGTTCAAGGGCCTGATCCTGTTCAGGTCTTATATATCTAGTTACAACTATACATATACAAATACATCCTGCTCTCTATAATGTTATTGGACGTATTTTCAGAACTGGTCACTCAGTATGGTTAACCAACTGGTGTGCTCTTCCCTGGGGAAGACAGTCTGCCCCTTCTCGGTCCTGCTGATATCCTCGGTCCTCCCAGCAGCAGCCACAGTCCTACAGTCTAGTTCTGGGAGGCAGCCAACAACCCTGCCAGTCACCTTATTGTTTTGGAGTGCTTAGAAGGAAGGCCTCACTGACCAAAGGCCCCTGGGAAGGCAGGAATGAACCCCTGACACTGTGGTTTTCATTTAAGATCCATAGCTTCTGGGGACAGCATTATCCACCTAGTGTGACATCTCCAGTCTAGTTTTATGTAGGCAGATGGGGTATGTGTACATGTGGGGGGGGGTGCCTTCTGAGCCCAGACGAGGGTGTGAGATCCCGCGGAGCTGGAGTTGCAAGTTGCTGTGAGCTGCCTGACATGGGTGCTGGAAAGTGAATTCTTCTAGAGTAGCAAGCGTGTTTAACCCCTGAGCCATCTCTCCCACCTCTAATTTTATCTTTTTATTCGCTTGCCAAGTATCTGCTTTTCATATATCCTTAGTTTTGGCTGACCATATTATTGGGGTTCTAAAGAGAACAGAACTTATAAAATGAGTGAGTGCGTATGTGTGTCTGTGTGTGTGTGTCTGTGTGTGTATGTGTGTGGGCATAGATATATGATTTATTAGAGTTGTTTACAGGCTGTAGTTCTGATAGTCCAACGATAGCTATCTACCAACATAAGGTCCAAGAATTCAGTACTTGGTCAATATGCAGGACTGGATGTCTCAGCTGGTTTTTGGCGCACACTAGGATCAAGTATAAGAAAGGATAGATTTTTGTTTATTTGTTTGTTGGTTTGTTTGTTTTGAAACAGAGTTTCTCTGTATAGCTCCGGCTGTCCTGGAACTTGCTTTGTAGACTAGGCTGATCTTGAACTCAGAGTTCCACCTGTCTCTGCCTCCCAAATGAGGTCTTACAGGCGTGTGCCACCACATCCAGCTTGCAGATTTTTTTTTAGTTTATTCTTCTCTCATACAATAGATCCTATCCACAGCCCCCTCCCTCCTCTCCTCTTACCCTCCCCCCACACACACCTCCCCTCATCTGAGGATAGCGTAATACAACACAATAAGACTAGGCACATACCTCATATTAAAGCTGAACAAGGCAATCCAGTAGGAGGAAAAAATGGTCCCAGTAGCACAAACACCCCAAGCTAAACAACCACAGCGTATAAGCAGAGGACCTGGCACAGACCCAGGCAGGCTCTGTGATTTGTGTTTCAGTCTCYGAGCCCTGCTCAGCTGATTCTGCAGGCCATGTTCTGGTGTTCTCTACCCCTCTGGTTCCTACAGTCCTTCTACCCCGCCTTCCACAGGGTCCCCAAGCTCCCCCTAATGCTTGGCTGTGGATCTCTGCATCTGTTTCCATCAGCTGCTGGAGGAAGCCTGTCTGTCTGGTGACAGTTGGGTAGGCAGCCATCTATCAGTATAGCAGGACATCATTAGGAATCACTTCATTTGCTTTTTATTTTGGTTCTTGTTGTTGTTGTTATTTTCATTTGGTTTCTGGTTGTTTAGTTTTTTTTTTTTTTTTGTTGGTTTTTTTTTTTTTTTTTTTTTTGGTTGTTTGTTTTGGACAGTATTGTGTGGCTCTACCCTCCATTATGAGTCCTGCAGCTTCTGGTTCCTGGCCATCCAGGGTGTGTTGGGCATGGGCTCCCTCTTGTGGCTTGAGCCTCAAGTAAGACCAAACCTTTCTTGGTGGCTCTCACCAGCTCTGAGCCACCATTGCTCCAGCAGCTAGGACAGCTGTGAGTGGAAGGTTTGGGGGCTGGGTTGGCATYTCACCGGAAGCCTTGCCAGCTTACTAAAGATGGCCTGTATGGGCTCCGTACCCTCCATTGCTAGGAATCCTCTCTAGGTTCACCCTCCTAGGTTCCAGGAAATTCCCACTGTACTAGGTTTCCACATTTCCCTAAATGCCCCCATTCTCTCCTCTCCCTCCGCCCCTCTCCCACCATCTGATCCCCCGTTCTCATCCCCTCCTGCCCCAGTCCACACACAAAATCTATTTCCTCCTCCATGGAAGATCCATGCGTCCTCCCTCAAGACCTCAGTATTACTTAGCCTCTCTGGGTCCGTGAATTCTAGCCTGATAATCCTTTCCTTTACAACTAATGTCCACTTAAAGGTGAGTACAGGCCATGTTTGTCTTTCAGTGTCTGGGTTGCCCTGCTCAGAATGATATTTTCTAATTCCATCCATTTGCCCTCAAATTTCATGATGCCATCTTTTCCTAACAGCTAAGCAATACTCCATTGTGTAAATGTACCACATTTTCTCTACCCATTCATCTATTGAGGGATATCTATGTTGACATCTAGGTTGTTTCCAGTTTCTGGCTATGATGAATAAAGCTACTATGAACAAAGATGAGCAACTGTCTTTGTGGTAGGGTGGAGCATCTTTTGGGTATATGTCCAAGAGTGGTTTAGCTGGGTCGTATGCTAGATCAGTTCGAAAGGGCATATTTTAAAGATGAGTTGCATCAGTTTAGTTACATAAAGCTTCAGAAGCAGACAAACTAATCATCTTAAAAATTTAAGATGGCCATCATGTTTGATGAGATGGAAGAAGTAGAACCAGGAAGAGACACAGGTGGTGGGAGGAGGCGGCCACATTGCTGCTGGTGTTCTGTTTCCTGGTAGGGAAGTGGTTACGTGAACAAATGCTGTGGGTTCAAGTCTTGGTGAGTGAAGACCCAAGAACACCACCACCACCGGGSCTGGGGGTTGGAGCGAGGATGGAGAGGGCAGGAGTTCACTTCCTAAGTGTTTTCACCAAAGGAAGCAGCTTTTATGGAGGAATTGCTGAATACACATTCAGTAGCAGAAGACTCCTCAGCACTATAAGAGCAGGTAAGTTCCTGGATACACTCTGTTCAAGGCCATAGCCACAGGGTTAAAAGACAGACATGGAAACCTCTAGGCAGATGGTTTAATACCATAATGAGCAAGTTTACCACACACCACCTGTACTGGCTTTGTGTGTCAACTTGACCCAGGCTGGAGCTATCACAGAGAAAGGAGCTTAAGGTGAGGAAATGCCTCCGTGAGCTCCAGCCCAGAGATGGCACCACCCACAGTGGGCCCTCCCCCCCTCCTTGATCACTAATTGAGAAAATGCCTTATAGCCATCCCTGGGCTGGTGGTCTTGGGTTCTATAAGACAGCAAGCTGAGCAAGCCAGGGGAAGCAAGCCAGTAAGGAACATCCCTCCATGGCCTCTGCATCAGCTCCTGCTTCCTGACATGCTTGAGTTCCAGTCCTGACTTCCTTTGGTGATGAACAGCACTGTGGAAGTGTAAGCTGAATAAACCTGTTCATCCCCAACTTGCTTCTTGGTCATGATGTTTGTGCAGGAATAGAAACCCTGACTGAGATACTGCCTACCTAAAAAGAATGAGTTGAGTGACTCCATGATTTGGGCCAGTGAGTCTTAATTAAAACAAAAAGGCGCATTATAATCTTCTACAGGGTCATCAGCCCTGACAATGATATTGCTCCCAAGGACAATAACAATTACAGGAAATGTGCTCATGCTGTGACATCTCTTAGTTTTATTAGCATTACTCTGTATTTCAAAGATTGCTTTCTGTGTTTGATTGTCAGTCCCTCTGGGTGCTTACTTAACTAGCCCTAAACTCTTGTTCTTTGGTGCCTTTCTTTTGTCTTTGCCAGACAATTCAGGATGTTGTTGAGACAGGATCTCAGTATTTATTCCTGGCTGTCCTGGAACTCACCAAGTAGACCAAGCTGGCTTCAAATTCACCGAGTTCAGCCTGCCTCTGCCTTAGCCCTCGGTGCTGGGATTAAAGATCTGACCCACCACACCTTGGAAATTTTTATAAGGTTCATTTTTGGTCTTCACAGCCTTTTGGACCATGTTGATCAATCACAAAGGAAGTTTTTTTTAATTACCTAGAAATGTTTCATTTGCTGAATTTACCTATTAAAAGGTGCCTTTTAATCCACCTTTCAGTTTTTCAACATTGCAGTGTTGAGAGATACTTAGTGGGGGAGGGGGAGGGTTTGAATAAGATTAATGGGGGAGAGAGAGAAGGTAGCCACCGAAATGGAATCTGATGGAGTTCTTTTTAGCCACAGTCTCTTCAATAATAGTACTAAAAATCAAATTTTCAGTATTTAAAATGTCAAGAGTATTTTGCCCAGAACCAAGACCGGAGTCTACCCTGCTGCCCCTCGTTCAAGAGGAAATGGAATGTCTCGGCCAGTAAAAACCTCAATTGATTCAAGAGAAATAATCCTCCAGCCCAGACAATCCAATGACCAGTACCGTCCTCACCACCCTCCCACACACACACACACACACACACCCACACACACACACACACACACACACACACACACACACACCATTGATAGGACACACACAGGGACAGTCATAGCCCACGTTTTATCCAGTGCCCATGGAACCAGAGCATTAAAGTCTTACAGGTACTAACTAGGCTGTAGCGTGTCCTTTCTACTACCCCGCTTTAAGCTCCAGGTGAACTGTGCTACCAGCCACTGCCCTGGTTCCCTTGGATTCACAAATCACACACACACACACACACACACACACACACACACACACGTTAGCTCCTTTTTAACCTGCTTTACAGCTCAGTGTCTGGGCTCTTCTGAGCCTCCCTCTGCTAGCATGCCCTTCTCTTTACTCCTTGTCCAAGACCTCTGGGTCTGCCCTAGCTTAGTTACGCTTCTGCTCTCCAGCCTGCTCCCTCAGGCCCAGTCGGGGAAGCGGCCAATGGCCAYTCTACCCGAGATCTCACATGGCTGGTGGCTCTTTCTTCCTCCAAAGCATGGTAAATCTCTTTCCTCCCCTTGCATCTCCTAGACTGCCTGAAGGAACCTAGAAGCCTCTTCCACTCAGCCATTGACTGCTGGTATATTTATTGATCAGTCAAGAACYGATTGGGGATTGGTTGAACAAGAACCGATTGTTCACAGGCAGATTCCCAATCAAAGCAGCAGAACCACGCCCTATGAGTTGATGCTTTGACAAGGGCTTGCAGCAAACTGGATTGCACTCTGCCCTGGTCCAGGTTGAAGGGAGCTGTCAGGATCCTCCCTAAGTCCTTGCCTCCTATGCTGCTCCACAGGAATGTCCTGGCCACCCAAGGGGGCTGCACTCAGTTCCCTCAGCTATCTTGGGGTGCAGCTGAATGGGAAACCACCCCGTTTCAGTGAGTGAAGTCCCTCTGATTACTGCAGACTCAGAAGGAACCTGTCTCCCCAAAAGGCAAAGATGCTGTGCTTGCCCTATGCCCAGATATGCAGATAGAAATTTCTCACTTCTGGCCCATATTGTAATATTTAAACTACAAAAGTGCTAAATGCCAAGACTGCAAATAGTTTAACTTTAATAGTTCAGTTGTTAAAGGAGAAACTGCAGAGGAAACAAAAGACTGACACACTATCCCCAGAGCCCAGAAAATGAAAGCACAGAGGAGAAGCAGGCTGCGCCCATCAGCCTCCCTAACAGGCCAGGACATCTAGGACTCCCAGCTCTGCCCCTAATCACACCAGGCACAAAGCTTTGGAAAGACTGTTCATCCTCACTTGATGGGGATATTTATGGCCCTCCATCCTCGTTAACCTGTGGTCTAAAAGGCTTCGTGTGACCTTTCTCACACCACCACTGTCAGAAAGAAAGATGGAGCTATGAGAAGAATACTGTTATCAATAAAAGAGTCAGTGGTTCTCAACCTTCCCAATGGGGTGACCCTTTACTACAGCTCCTCACATTATAATGATTCCCCCCAACCATAAAATTATTTTTATCGCTACTTCATAACTGTAATTTTGCTACTGTTATGAATCATAATACAAATATCTAATTATGGAGGATATCTGATATGTAACTCCTGTGAAAAGGTTGACCCCCAAAGGGGTCAGGACCCACAGGTTGAGAGCCACTGAACTGGGTTATTTGGGCTAAAGAGATGGCTCCACATTTAAGAGCACTGACTCTTCTTCCAGAGCACGGGTTCGAGTCCCAAGATCCCAGGTACACAACTACCTGTAATTCCAGTTCCAAGGGGATCTGACAACCTCTTCTGGACTTCCAGGTACTACATGCACGTGGTACACAGATGTGCATTCAGAAAAACACTCATGCACATAAAAATTAAAAAGTAAGAATGAAAATTTCAACAACAACAACAACAAAAAGCCAGGTGGGTAGTGTCACATGCCTTTAATTCCAGCACTCAGGAGACAGAAGTAGGGAGATCTCTGTGAGTTTGATGCCAGCCTGGTCTACAGAGGGAGTTCCAGGACAGCCAAGACTATGAAAAGAAACCCTGTCTCAAAAAAATAAAATAAAATAGCTGGTGTATTTATGGGTGAGAAGTCCCTGAACATGCAGCAGCCCAGACAGGTCTTTACAGTAAAGAATAAAGAGTAAGAGCTCTGTCTGGTTCAGCAGCAGACACGGCAGCCATTCAGAGTATTTCATAGTTATCCACAATGGTCACCTCAAAGAGGGCACAAGACTCTAATCACTCCAATGGCAGTCAATTCTGGGATTCCTTTTTTAAACTTGGAATAAAGGAAATAATTACTTTTCTAAACATAGAAAACAAGAATCCATCCTTTAGGAAGGATTCCTCCTGAAGGGGGAGGCAATCTAGAACTGAGGAGGAGAGGATTCCTGATGACTTTGGAGTCTCTGCACACCGTCATGAACAAAGCCAGTATGTTCTGCAGTGTGAACCAGTGTATCTCTCTGGCCTAATTCATTTCACTCCAGTCTAAGGGAACATGTAAGACAGGTCTCAGGTTTGATTTTAAATCTTCTCCCCCTCCCCCATCATCAAGTATGAATTTTATACTCAGAAGTGGGTATCTCACACACCAACAGCAAGATTTTGTTTGGTTAGCTTGGTTTTTGTTGGGGTGGGGGTGTTAGGTTTGAGTGGGGGCGGGGTTCTGTGAGCGTGCATGCTTGAGACAACATCTTATGTAGCACAGACTGGCTTTGAACTCATTCTGTAGTGAGGATGACCTGGAACTCCCGATCCTTTTTTTTTTTTCACCCACAGTTCCTCTCCTCCCCCTTCCCTGAAGCGTAGATCTCTACAATTTTGGTGCACCCTCTCCCACTGAAGCCAGACAAGGCTTCCTCTGCTCCACGTGTGCTGAGGGCCACAGGCCAGCCCGTGCATGCTCTTTGCTTGGCGGCTCGGTGTCTGAGAGCGCCGGGGTCTGGGTTAGTTGACACTGTTGGTCTTCCTGTGGGGTTGCCGTCTGCTTGAGGGCCTTTAGTCTTTCCTCTAACTCTTCCACAGTGATCCCTGACCTCAGTCCAATGGTTGGCTGTAAGTATCTGCATCTGTCTCAGTCAGCGGCTGGTAGAGTTTCTCAGAGGACAGCCATGCTAGGCTGTGTCCCTGGTTATGACAGACCTGTCCTGAGTCTCTTAAACAGCTCCATATTGCCATTTTATTTTTTGTTTGTTGGTTTGGTTTGGATTTTGTTTGTTTGTTTTGTTTTGTTTTTGGTTTGTTTGTTTGGTTGGTTGGTTTTGAGAGAAAAAATTCAGTTAAGACTGAGCTTCAAATTAGTTCCCTAAATCAGAAAGCAGGAAAGCAGCCCATTATGACATTAGATCAGTGGTCCTTTACATCATTTCCTGTGGAACCAGAAGAGAATTACAGGAAAGTCTCCTGAGTCACCTGTGAAGATTCTCAAAAACCAATAGCGAGTCAGGCATGGTGGCTTTAATCCCAGCACCGGGGAGACAGTGACCGGAGAATTTCTGTGCGCTCGAGGCCAGCCTGATCTACATAGTGAGTTCCAGAACAGCCAGTGCTACACAGAGAGACCCTGTCACAATAAACAACAATAATCCACAAAACCCAGAGGGACATGGGGGGGTGTGAAGAGCAAGGTTGGTGGCGTGACTCCGAGGCACGCCTGCGGGGCTGCTAGCTTCCAGGTGTGGGCTTTACTCTAGCAGAGCTCGCAGTGGTCTTGACATCTTTGAGATTCTTCTCTTCAAAAGTTGGAGCTAAAAATGATCCTCCCTGCCCTCACCCCCCAACCCCCACCCCCTGTACTCAGAGACTCTGTTCTACTACTCAGATTATGATGACAGTGACTGACTGGCACTTCTGGGACTGGGTCAGTAATTACAGGCAGTGAGACCTCTGGAGAACCTCTGGAGTCACTCCCTCCTGGAAGGACAGCCCACAAGCCTACAAACACTAGGGCAGAACTATGAGAGGTCAACGTGGCCAGAAATAATCCCCAAGTTGTCCATAGTGTACGAGGGAGCCTTCTTGAAACAGGAGCCTCTGGCCTCATTTAAGTCTCCAGAGTTCTGTGGCCCTAGTGATAGATTGACTATAACATCCTAGGAAACTCTGAGTCACACCCTCCTACTAAACTGTTTCCTGATCCCAAACCCACAGAAGCATGAGAGAAATTTAGAAGTACTGTCATTTCAAACAACTATGTTTTGAAACAATTCATTAACAACAACACATAAGTATTAAATGCTAGGCCGAGGCAGATTGCCTGGTAGTTGTCGGCTACGGGACAATCCAGGACATGAGCCTGGCATGTGATCCTTCAGGGTCGACATATTCTGTTCTGTTGACCAGAAGGCAAGTGTTTCGTTACCTGCAGGGATAACCCCAAACACTGCCATAAAGTACAAATATGGGCATCCAAAACAGAGGCATTGCAGTTGGAGGCAAGAGGGTGGTGATACACAGCATCAGCCCGGGATGCAGAGTAATTTCCTATTTAAAATAAAGGTACAGAGGAGACAAGCCTGGTGGTGCACACCGGCAAGTTACAATCTCAGCTGCTTGGTTGAAGCAAGATCAAGGCTAGGACCTAGAGAGTTAGCTCAGTGGGTAAGAGCACTGGCTGCTCTTACAGAGAAATGGAGTTCAGTTCTCAGCACCACCCATATGATGGCTCATACCTTCTATAACTCCAGGCCAGGGCATCCTATCTATGCCCTCCTCCAGCTTTTGAACNGATCCCTGACCTCAGTCCAATGGTTGGCTGTAAGTATCTGCATCTGTCTCAGTCAGCGGCTGGTAGAGTTTCTCAGAGGACAGCCATGCTAGGCTGTGTCCCTGGTTATGACAGACCTGTCCTGAGTCTCTTAAACAGCTCCATATTGCCATTTTATTTTTTGTTTGTTGGTTTGGTTTGGATTTTGTTTGTTTGTTTTGTTTTGTTTTTGGTTTGTTTGTTTGGTTGGTTGGTTTTGAGAGAAAAAATTCAGTTAAGACTGAGCTTCAAATTAGTTCCCTAAATCAGAAAGCAGGAAAGCAGCCCATTATGACATTAGATCAGTGGTCCTTTACATCATTTCCTGTGGAACCAGAAGAGAATTACAGGAAAGTCTCCTGAGTCACCTGTGAAGATTCTCAAAAACCAATAGCGAGTCAGGCATGGTGGCTTTAATCCCAGCACCGGGGAGACAGTGACCGGAGAATTTCTGTGCGCTCGAGGCCAGCCTGATCTACATAGTGAGTTCCAGAACAGCCAGTGCTACACAGAGAGACCCTGTCACAATAAACAACAATAATCCACAAAACCCAGAGGGACATGGGGGGGTGTGAAGAGCAAGGTTGGTGGCGTGACTCCGAGGCACGCCTGCGGGGCTGCTAGCTTCCAGGTGTGGGCTTTACTCTAGCAGAGCTCGCAGTGGTCTTGACATCTTTGAGATTCTTCTCTTCAAAAGTTGGAGCTAAAAATGATCCTCCCTGCCCTCACCCCCCAACCCCCACCCCCTGTACTCAGAGACTCTGTTCTACTACTCAGATTATGATGACAGTGACTGACTGGCACTTCTGGGACTGGGTCAGTAATTACAGGCAGTGAGACCTCTGGAGAACCTCTGGAGTCACTCCCTCCTGGAAGGACAGCCCACAAGCCTACAAACACTAGGGCAGAACTATGAGAGGTCAACGTGGCCAGAAATAATCCCCAAGTTGTCCATAGTGTACGAGGGAGCCTTCTTGAAACAGGAGCCTCTGGCCTCATTTAAGTCTCCAGAGTTCTGTGGCCCTAGTGATAGATTGACTATAACATCCTAGGAAACTCTGAGTCACACCCTCCTACTAAACTGTTTCCTGATCCCAAACCCACAGAAGCATGAGAGAAATTTAGAAGTACTGTCATTTCAAACAACTATGTTTTGAAACAATTCATTAACAACAACACATAAGTATTAAATGCTAGGCCGAGGCAGATTGCCTGGTAGTTGTCGGCTACGGGACAATCCAGGACATGAGCCTGGCATGTGATCCTTCAGGGTCGACATATTCTGTTCTGTTGACCAGAAGGCAAGTGTTTCGTTACCTGCAGGGATAACCCCAAACACTGCCATAAAGTACAAATATGGGCATCCAAAACAGAGGCATTGCAGTTGGAGGCAAGAGGGTGGTGATACACAGCATCAGCCCGGGATGCAGAGTAATTTCCTATTTAAAATAAAGGTACAGAGGAGACAAGCCTGGTGGTGCACACCGGCAAGTTACAATCTCAGCTGCTTGGTTGAAGCAAGATCAAGGCTAGGACCTAGAGAGTTAGCTCAGTGGGTAAGAGCACTGGCTGCTCTTACAGAGAAATGGAGTTCAGTTCTCAGCACCACCCATATGATGGCTCATACCTTCTATAACTCCAGGCCAGGGCATCCTATCTATGCCCTCCTCCAGCTTTTGAACRCACCAAGCAATCACATAGTGCATATAAAACATCCATATACATGAAATAAAAATAAAATATTTTAAGTAGTAGTAGTAGTTATTATTGTTGCTCCTGCTGTTGCTGTTGCTGTTGTTGTTGTTGTTGTTGTTGTTGTTGTTGTTGTTGTTGTTGTTGTTGAAAACTACCCTAGGCTAGAATGAGTTCAATGCCAGTATGGCCAACTTAGTGAGACCATGCCTCAAAATAAAAAGTGAAACTAGCCTGGGAATGTACTTGCCAGGGTGTAAAATGCAGAGGCCACGTCACTGCACCCCAGTGTGAGTCTGCATTCCACCCATCACTGTGATGYTGTGCCCGTGGCTGCTGGCGAGGTGAGACCCAACTGCCTGCACCCTGACTCTCGGTCACACAGAGGAGTCAGGAATGAAGGATCAGACGTCCATGGGCCTGAGACCAGGCCAGGACCATTGGAGACCCGTGGGCTGAGGATGATGAACCCAGGGGAGGGGAAATGGGGAACTCTGGCCTAGCTCATTGTCTGGAAGCACAGAGAGGCCTTCTAAAGGAGACTTAGGTCGGGGTTCTGTAGGCGAAGATCTTCTCCATGCTCCCCACGGCGGTTTTGATCAGTCCATGTTTATCCATAACGTTTATTGACCGTTCATGGTGGAAAATGGATGTGTACCAACTCCTGAGGGTGGATTAGAGATCAAATAGCTTTTGCAGGGAGGAAAGTCTGGGAAGGGTAGCTTATTGACTAAACCCTCAGGGCCTCTAAATACCTCATTAGCACGGAGAACTCTGTCCTGGGGCTATGTGACCACAGGTCACCCTTCCTTATGTGGGAGGTGTGGCACGTGTTCCAGGCCAAGAATCTGGCAGGGAGAAGGGAGGTGCCGCCCTCTCAGGCGGGGGAGGGGCTGGGGGGATGGAGGGGGGTGTATCTGAGAAAGCAGTGATGACTAACTACCAAGTGACCTGCCACATCTGTGCACTATGATAAGCAAGGAAGAGGGACAGTGCACACCAAAAGAATAAAAATTTACCTCCCTACCCCCAAAAAGCAAAGGGAAATTTTAAAGTACTGATTACCTCTAGCTTGTCTGGACAGTTTAAGTTTGTTCCACTAGAAATGTTCATGAGCAAATTAATTACAGAAAGTAAGCTTACAAGTTGCACATGATTCAAGCCTGTAATTCCAGAATATGGGAGGCTGAAGCAGGAGGATTGCTATCAAGAAGTCAATCTGAGCTACAGAATAAAACTTCAAGAAGGAGGAGAAAGAGAAGGAGGAGAGGAAGAGGAAGAGGAGAAGGAGGAAGAAGAAGAGGAGGAAGAAGGAGGAGGAAGAGGAGAAGGAGGAGGAGGAGAGGAAGAGGAGGAAGAAGAAGAAGAAGAGGAAGAAGAAGAGGAAGAAAGAGGAGGAGGAGGAGGAACATTATCCTGATGGAAAATCCTGCAACATTGCCCGGCAGTGGTGACACATGCCATTGGTCTCCAGCACTTGGGAGGCAGAGGCAGGTGGATTTCTAAGTTCAAGGCCAGCCTGATCTACAGAGTGAGTTCCAGGACAGCCAGGGCTATATAGAGAAACCCTGTCTGGAAAACCAAATATATACATATACTTATATGTATACACATGCACATACATATACATACATACATACACACACACACACACACACACACATATATATATCCTAAGTTATATTTTTGTACATCTAAAATATGACATGACTATAAATTTTTAATACATTGGTTTTGTTATAAGATACTGTAGATGACAACAAGATTAATAAAGTAAATAGCCTGGACCCGTCACTTAGAAATGAGCCCCCTGGGTACTGTYCTCCCCCCTTACTCCCCACCTCCACAGGAGAACACTACCCTGAGTTTCTCATTGTTCTCATGTGTTTACTTATACTTTCACAAGTCTATTTATTAAAAATAATCATAGTTTGTCTTGCTTTTAATATTTAAACAGAATTATGGTATAAATACTTCTGCAACTCCCTTTTTCGATTTAACATTATAGCTGGGAGGAAATATCAGGGTACATGGAATTCTGGTTAAACCAACCCAGCAGGTTTTTGCTGAGGACAAGTATGTTGGTTAATCGTCACTGTCAGCTTGGCTAGATTTGAAATTGCCTAGGAGACACACGTCTGAGTAGGTTTGTGAGGGCATTTCCAGAGAAGGTTAGCTGGAAAGGAAAGACCCCCCCACCCCCCCCCCCCCAAAAAAAAAACTTTAATAAAGCTCAAAGCACACATTGAAAGACCCCCCCACCCCCACCCCCGCCGCCGCCGCCGACTGTGGGCGGCATCATCCCATACACTGGAGGCCCAGGATGAACATGGTGAAAGAGTCATCTGCAGGCCCACATTTGTCTCTGTCTCCTCACCAGACACCTCCAACTCTGGTCACCATGCCTTTCATGCCATGATAGAGTCGTACTCTCAAACTGCGAGCCCGAAGACCCACTTCCTCTCTTAGGCTGCAATGCTCACAGCAGAAAGAAAGGTAGCTTGTATATATAAACGAATAAAGATGGCCAGACGCCACCTGGAGGGAGGTAAAGGATGAAAACTGAGTTGAATATGGAGGATAACCAAATTATCAAAAAGGGAATTATTCTAGATGTCCCTCAACTGAAGAATGGATAAAGAAAATGTGGTACATCTACACAATGGAATAATATTCAGCTATGAAAAACAAAGACATCATGAATTCTGCAGGCAAATGGATGGATCTTGAGAACATCATCCTGAGGGAGGTGACCCAGTCCCCAAAGGACATGGATGGTGTGTACTCACTGATAAGTGGATATTAGCCGTAAGATACAGGATGCCCATGCTACCGTATACAGACCTAGGGAGGCTGTGCAGGAATGAGGGCACAAGCAAGTATGCTTTCGTCTCACTTGGAACAGGGAATGGGATGGTCATGGAAGTCAGATGGAGCGGGAGGGAATGGGGAGGGGAGGGGGAATTCAGGGTCGGGTGTGGGGATGGGCAGGGGAGATGGCCGGATGGCCTTAAGAATGAATTGAAATCTGCAACTGATGGGGGGGGGTAGGAGACATCTTCAGGAAGAGAAAGAGACCTGGGATAAGGGAGGTGCCCAAGAATCAATGGGGGCGTCCTTAACATTGTGGGTATGAGGCCTGGGGAGGCTGCCTCGTTTGSCCAGGCAGGAACCCTGATGGAGCAATAGGGACACCAACCCATCCACAAAACTTCTGACTCAAAATTTACCCTGTCTACAAGAAATGCAGGGATTGGGGATGGAGCAGAGACTGAGGGAACAGCCAATCAATAACTGTCCCAACTTGAGGAACATCCCATGGAGAAGCTCCAACCCCTGCCACTATTAATGATACTCTGTTATGCTTGCAGACAGGAGTCTAGCATGGCTGTGCTCTAAGAGGCTCCACCCAGCAGCTGACTCAGACAGATGTAGAACCCACAGCAAACCAGTAGATGGAGTTTGGGT
>BDUI01003645.1:76562-92913 GCA_002335545.1 Apodemus speciosus
GGCCCATAGGACAGGACCCAGAGCGCCTGGGACTGGAAGCGCATGGGGAGGCTGTGTGGGATACGCAGGGAGGAAGCTGGTCACTAGCCTGTCCTTACAGTGCCACCCCCACTCCCCCCGCCCCCCCACTTACCAACAGTGCTCGCACTTGTACAGAGGCTTCCGGCGGAAACTTAATCACTGCCTACATTTGGGACAATTGAGACTTTAGGGTTCATTTGACTCTGGGAGGAATGAAGTGTCACTGCAGATTGACAGTAAAACCCGTGACACGTGACATTACCTGTTCAGGTAATGACATTGCTGTGTAGCAAGAAAGGCATGAGGGATCTGGAGTTCTTTGGCTGTGGAATTCTGAGGGCTCTTTAAACAGACAGGCCAAAGGAGGAAGGCTGTGACCTGGAGCAGGACAAGKAGAGCTGGTGTAGCCGGCCGGTCGGCGACGGSGTCACCCYGAGGCCTGCTCTCCCTGTGAGACTGGCCGCTGCTCTTCATCYTCGCCTCTCCCTGGGTCARTGATTAGAAATGTTCTCAACATTGGCCTTAAAACCTATGACGATAACCTTGAACTTCGTCACCTGGGAGACTTGGAGACACACCAAAGCCCTCAGGTCTCGCTGTGCTTGTGAACCTGCAGCAGAGAAAAGAGGACCTCTCGCCAAGGCCCCGCAGCCGGCCAGGAGCCCTTGCGGGACGACAGCAGGAGCGGCTTCGCAGCTGTCTGTGTGGCCCCTGTGCTAGGAAGATGCCAGTCCCTAAGAGAGCAGATGAACGACGTCAGGTTTAGGCGGCTGTGTTTGCAGCCCAGGTTCTAGCTGAGCGCGTAAGCAGGCCATGGCGGATGTGCACAGCGCTGGAGTTGGGCTGGGCCCCCACACAGGCCAGCCAGAGGCAGGACCGAGGCTCTCCCTCGCTCCGCAGTGTTCGCGCTGCTCTGGGGTAAAGTCTGAAGCCAGAGCCATGGTGACGCGAGGCGCTGTCTGTAGAGGACTCCCCAGCACGGGGCATAGATAGCTTGCACCGGCCTCTCCCCAGTGCCTGATGCCACGGACGCTTCTGCCCTGGGTCACCCTCAGTTGTGTGGGGGCACATGCCCCACTAGGTGGCTGCGAGTCCACGGTTGGCAGGCCAGGTAGCCTGAGGCTGAGCAGAGGCAGAAGAGCCAGCAGCCAGGTGTTTTTAAACTTGTCAAAAGCTGGGGCCTTCGGTAGAAAGATTGACTGACAGTACTGAGTATGTCAGGGCAGAAGGCAGAGGGTTCTTGTCCACAGTAAAGAGCACGGCGGCCAGCATGGGAGAGGAGCAGGTGTGTGCCAGGGGCGGCTCCCTTAGAGACCGGAGCAGCTCTGCCTGCTGAGAGCCTGAGCCGGAGAGGGAGGGAAGTGGAGAATTAGGCATGTTCACTTCCAAGTGCTCTGGCTATTGCTGGAAAGGCGGCCTGCCCAAGGCTGGAGACACCAGTGTACCTGGGGTCACCATGCAGTGGGAGTCCCCAAGGGGAGGAGAGGCAGCAGACAATGTCTGAGTTGTGAGCTTGCCGTCACCTGATTCTGTCACAGCCCTGGCCTGGGAGAGCAGCTGGAAGAAGCTAGTTTGGCTAGATCTTGGCATGCCTCTCTCTGCAGGAGTTAGGGACGTGATGGACAGAGCTGAGCTTTTTCTGGGCCCCTGCATGGGATGGGGTTTCCCATACGCCCCTTGGGCAGGCCTCTAGTGAGGAA
The DNA here is from genome assembly GCA_002335545.1 of Apodemus speciosus. Taxonomy (NCBI): domain Eukaryota; kingdom Metazoa; phylum Chordata; class Mammalia; order Rodentia; family Muridae; genus Apodemus; species Apodemus speciosus. The sequence goes on from BDUI01003645.1 coordinate 78,284, forward strand.
GCTACYGTGGGGAGCTGGAGTTCAGGACAGGCACCAGGAAGGCCAATGGGAGAAAGGATTGGCTCCAGGCTGGGAAGAGGCAGGAGGGCGTGTGGTGTGGTGGCGCCTTGGTTGGGGCCGGCAGGGGCAGGCCTGACATCCTCTGTGCACTGCAGTCCCTCCCTACCGTGTAGACTCTCCACTCTGTCAGGGCAGCGTTCCCTCCCCTAGTCCTACTGTCCGMTGTCTGTCTAACCAGGAGCTCCCTCCACACGCTGGGCGCCTTCTGTGCTCCACCACCTTCCTTCCGCACTTTGCACTGCACTGGCCTGCAGAGCTTAGGGCAGGCGCAGCCCCGGGCACACTCCGCCTCTTCCAGAGCCTCACCAGKCCTCTTAGCACTGTCAAGTTCCATGAGCCTCTGGGGCAAGGAGGGCCCGCTCACGCTCACCGGGTCCTGGAACCCCTGACCTGTCTGCAGAGCAGCTCTCCCCTTTCATGTTCTCACACTTCGAGTCAAAAGCAGAAGCCATTAGTAGAGATGGTATTGACTGAAAGGAAGGTCTGTGTCAGAGCAGAAGGCAGAAAGAAAGAAAGAATAGCAGTACTGCTATAGTAAAGAGCAGTACAGATAGCTGTGTGTGTGTGTGTGTGTGTGCGCGCGCGCGTGCGTGCGTGCGTGCGTGCGTGTGTGTGTGTGTGTGTGTGTGTGTATGTGTGTGTGTGTAGCTCCAGATCTTGTTAAAAGATTAATTCAATCTAATAATTCCCTGGGCCAAGAGTAATTGACTTTGATGGATCCCAGGGCTGCTCAAAGTCCCAGTAATGCGATAACAACCCTGATGTAACAGGATTAAGCCTGGACAGACCTGTGTGAGCTGGCACTGACTTCATCATGTTCATTTCATGGGGGAAATATTACACCCATCCATTACAACTAACTTTTCCAGCAAGCAGATTTGAAAGCAGTGTGTGACCTAGGGTGACCCTGGGTGGTCATGGAGAGTGCCCCTGCGTGGTCCCTGGGTGGGGGTGCATGGGGGCCCCAGGCCTGCACCAGCCATCCCRGATGGTCAGGCCTCATGGCTCGCCCTTGACTTTTAGCCATGGTCAGTATAGGATGATGAAGAGGAAGGAAGTCCAGTTCTGAGCTTGGCTCCTGTAGCCTTTGACCAAGGCAGTGACGTGGTGGTAGGGATTCTGGGACCCGCTCTGAGCCCTGGGGCTCCAGCTGCCAGGYACCTGCCTCACAGCGCTCTTCTGCTCCTAGGGGGTCGTGTGAAGACCTGGAAACGGCGCTGGTTCATCCTCACAGATAACTGCCTCTACTACTTCGAGTATACCACAGTAAGTGAGGCTGCACACCCTCCTAGTCCTCAAGTCCCTCTGTGTCAGCCCCCCTCATCTCTCTCTCTCTCAGGACAAGGAGCCCCGGGGCATCATCCCCCTGGAGAACCTGAGCATCAGGGAGGTGGAGGACCCTCGGAAACCGGTATGTGCTGCCTGTGCTGCTGCGCCTGTGTGTCATGCAGCACCCCCCCCCCCATGCCCTGACACTCCCTTCTCTCTCAGAACTGCTTTGAGCTGTACAACCCCAGTCACAAAGGACAAGTCATCAAAGCCTGCAAGACAGAGGCAGATGGCCGCGTGGTGGAGGGGAACCATGTTGTGTACCGGATCTCTGCACCCAGCCCTGAGGAGAAGGACGAGTGGATGAAGTCCATCAAGTGAGTGCGCACGGCCAGGCCGCTCACCATGTGGGGYAGGAATGTGCGGATGTGTGTGCATGCCAGATGCCTTTACTCAGCGTGTCAGACACCTAGCCGGCCAGGATGGCCACCTCATGCTTGAACCTGCTGCTTGGGAACCTGTGGGCTATGGTGGGCATCCGGGCCTTCTTGCAGCTACAGCCCACTTAACTTCCTTTCTTCCCCAGAGCAAGCATCAGTAGGGACCCGTTCTATGACATGCTGGCCACGAGGAAACGGAGAATTGCCAATAAGAAATAGGTGACTGCCGAGATCAAGACTCCAGCAGACGCACTGTCCTCACATGCGGCAGGACTGGGGGCAGTGCGGTGCCCACGGGTCCTCCAAACAGCCAGCCGAGGCCTGAGCCCTCAATCCTGTGTTCTGGGACATTGGTCAGCTGTGAGGTCTCCTTCCTGCCACTGTTCTGGCGTTTACCGTTGGGGACCCTTGTCCACAACAGCACTTGGTGATGATATAGCCTCCAGATCTGCACAGCCCACGTGGGACTCCTTTTCTGGAGCCAGAGCCTCATCCACCATGCCACACCTGCTCTTTGGGCAGCACTAGATGTTCTAGAAGTCGCTGTTTTATATCAAAATGGGAAAGGAAAACCTACCACTTTTTTATTCAGAATTTTTCTCAGATATATAGGATTATAGCTTTTATATGCCTTTTTATATTCTGAAAATTATAATGAAAGATACTTAATTTCTAACAGTAGTATTTTTAGAATGGCAGCTATAAACTTAACTCCTGGACACAAGTATATACTGTGCACTGAAAACAGTCTATGTATGCAGCCCCCAAGCACTTGGGGCGGGAGCAGCTGGGGCACAGGCAGCCACTCTGGATAAGGCCGCATTGGGGCGAGCGTGAGGACCAGTGCGCTTCGGGACTCGGGCGGACTGCCCCTTCCCTCCCATGCTTCTCTACGATGAGTCAGTAAGACTGGCTATGGTTTGGCTATCTATGCTGTCAGGGCCCAGGCCTGGAGATGTTCTCTCTCTGCAAACAGGCCACTTATGTGCAGAACTCATTAAACTGTTTGGCCTTCATATAGGACAACTCCTTGTGGTCCGACTGTACTAGGCTCGTGACTTGGTACTTTCGTTACTTGCTGTTTCAGACTTCGGTTAAGTGCTGACATAATTTTGATGTAGTGAGTGGGCCAAAGCAGCCACAAGTAACCCACCTATCTTCTGGCAATGCAGCTTTCCAATATTTGACATCCTTTTGAGGAGGAGAAAAGCTGAAGATGGCAGTGAGGGACACCTGTGGCATCTAGACCCCTAGACCAGCGTATGACTTCAGGGCACATGTGCTTGGGCTGAGACTGTGTAGGTGGTAGGGCGATTTGTGACTTATATGGAAATGGCTTTCCCCTGCAGACCTTCGCTGCTGTCTGCACTCCTGGAGCCTGTGTTCTGAGGGCCCTGGAAACTGCCAACCAACTGCCCTTGCACAAGACTTTGAGTGAGCTATCTTGAGGCTTCTTGCCTCTGACCTTGGTAGTAGCTGTCATCTAAGATGGCACGGGGGGCGGGACGTGAAGGCCAGAACTCCCTCCTGCACCAGACTGATCACTTTTTGATTTATTTCCAAGCTTCTAGGCTTTATGTTTTTACTAATACCTCAAATCTGAAACCCTTGCATTTGAGCTGCCTGGCTGGTATGTGTGCAGCCTGGCTCCCAGTCTTCCATCCCTGTCCCCTAGTCCCCACCCCCTGCCTTCGCCACCTCAGACCTGAACTTACTGCTGGTGGGGCACCTGTTGGGAGGTGGGGACCATGGTGAGCAGGTCCGGCGTGCAGCCCAGGAACGGCCCTGGGTACGGAGCTCTCTGTGGGATGTTGAGGACGGGACGTTAGGTGTGAGGCCACCTAGTGTCTTTAACGCCACAGTCGTCTCTGGGGGACCTTACCTTGCGGCTGCTGGCTTGCCTGATGGCTGCTGGTGCTAAGAACCCTAAGTTACTGGCTCCTGGAGTATCCACATGGAGTCACTTAACTCAGGTCGTGTTGACAGTGTTAACCCCAGGGCACCTGCCACTCGGAGCTTCTGAAGGCTCAGGGGCCCCTGCCCTCACCCTGTCTGTGCTCGTCCGTGAAGCACTAAGCCCTGCTCTGGCCAACGACAGCTTCCTCTCCTGCTGGGCCCGGGTGTCCTTTCTGGGTTTCAGGACATGATGTCGAACCGCAGTGTAACAAGGAACTGTTGGAGATGCAGCAACTTCCTGCGCTTCGTGTCATACGAGTTCAGAGATACAGGTGTAAGCGCTTTGCTGACAAGGCGGGTCGCTACAGACCAGAAACCATAAGTTGTGATTTCTTTTTACCTTAGAAAACATTTCTATTTACAATAGTTACTATGTAAAAAAATGTACATATGTATTAATTTCTTCAGTGTTACACAATGTACATACTCCTACAACCTGCATGAAGAAATATCCTATTAATGTTGATATCAGAATTTCTGGCTATTTTATTGCAAAGCAAACAGCTAGTAAAATGGAGGGCCTTACAGAGGCTGTCAGAACTATTGTTCACTAAATAAAGACAGACTGCTAAACCCAAAACTGCCTAAGACTCAATTCTTCAAAAGAGACGTGGCTGTGAGCGTGTGGAGAACAGCGAAAAACCGAGACAGTTGTTTAATTTGCTGCCATTTATATACTATATAAATCTTACATGCCGTATATATACAGTGGGGCAAGTGCTTTTTTAATCTTAAAAAAACAAAGATCAACTTTAGACATCTCTGAACAACACAAACTGTATAAACCATACAGATTATTCAGATACACACTGTATTAAATACAGTCTTCTCCCCACTCCCGTCTCCTGATGCAGGACCAGTGAATCATAAGTGTCACAGTTTTATAGCATATCCATATTAAAAATAAAATCACAGTATGATTTTTGTCTGTAACTAGAAACTTGAAGGGATCAAGCTGACGACTCAGACTCCAATATCATATTGTTGAGACGAGACACAGTATAAAAAGTGTTAGGTAAAAAAAACATACTGTAGGCTTTACAAATAATGTCTGGATTATACATTCATAATGCAAATACTCATCATAACTGGTAAATTGATTGGAATAGTTCCACAAAGTTCAAAAACAGAACTTGTCTATAAAATACATCTTCAAATCTTGAATACAACTAAAATGTGAAGCAAATTAGTTTCTAGTATCAGACATTGCAGAGGAAGCCCTCGAAGGTCTCGCTGAGAGCTTGGGTCTTTAAATAAGTCTTTAAATTAAATAGACGCACTGTCGCTTGTCCTTTGGAAGTCCATGGTTCCCAGCTGGCCGTGCACCAGTGTCTAGCGTGGAGGAACATTACATGAGATACAAGGGGTCAACCTGAGTCTGTGGCTAAGCAGCATTTGAGATGGTCTATTCCAGGGCATTATTGTCAGTGTGATTTTATGTACACGGTAATTTACAACGTTCAGCAGTGTAGAAAGTATCCATTTGGAATAAGGGCAATTAAGAAAAGGTAAAAACTGAAAGAAAAAGAAAAATAAAAAAGGAAAAAGAAAAGAAAAAGTTGTCCATGGTAAAATCTGTACAGTATTTACTAAAGAAGCACCACGCAGTTTGGACAAAGTTATTTTCTATGTTTATAATTTAAGCTGGGTTGGGGATGGCTTCTGTTGAAAATGTTGAATCTGAAAGATAAGAGGTGCAGGCATTAGCCGAACAGAGGCCAGTCTCTCACTCTTTGGATGTATCCCCAAGGCTTCTGAGAAGTTCCTGAAATGGCCTCTCTACCTTGCTGAATTGGGATGCCAGGGCAGCGCCACCTGCTGGGCCCCATAGCGGCAAATCACCTCAGACCTCAGATACCACTTTCACTGGGCAGAGAGGAGAGGCTTAGAGTGTCTCCACGACACAGTCTAAGCCTGGTATTAGTTGCAAGCTGAGCTGCTGTAGCAGCTCATTTTAAAGCCTCTGCTGACTAGACCCGACAGCCGCTGTGCTCCTTCACAAAGCACGGGCTCTGAGCTCCTGTCTCAGGGCCACGAAATAGAACACCAGCATTAGGAACCAGGATGCAGTCTGACCCTTGTGTGGCCTCTCGCTGCTCTCCGACACTTAACCCCATTTCTTAGCACAATGTCCACATCTGGATGCTAGCTAGTGACTGAGAGTGCTAGAGGCAGACTCGCCAGGACCCTCCCCTTCCCCACCCTGGTTTCCTCACAAGGAAACACTATATCCACTCAGCACTTCCACAGATGACCAAAAGATGGACAATTGCTTACCGTAATTTTGTTGTTATGAGGCCAAGGCTTTTTAGTCACCTAGAAGGCAAAGTAAGGAAACAATTTTATTATGGATGTGTACCTGCAGACTAACCATAATCAATTCCTACTGCTCGTTATCAGCKGCTGAAAAGGAACTCCTACAGCAGGATGAGCTGGCAGTGGCACAAAGCACAGGCATAGGATGGTCATGAGCCACACAGGACCAGGTCTCAGCCCCAGCACAGTGCTGCACTCTCCTGTGGACGGACATTCCTTCAGGCTGAAGAATGAGATGGACTCATACAGAGCCGGAGGAAGGGCTGGTGTCCTTCAAGAAAGGGTCTGTGGTCAGGCCCCAGGGCAGAGGTGGGCAGAGGTGTGGGTGCAGAGGTGTTTAGCTGCAGTGCATGTATGTACTGCCAAGGAGCAAAAGGTTCCACTCAGGGCCACCAAGATGCCCACGTTGTAGCAACACACACGTCCTTTATTTGTGACCATGATCTTTGGGTGTCTGAGGCAAAATTGTCAAGCTTTTTATATCAAGGACTAGGTGATGAAAAACACTTCAGTGGACAGGCTGTGTCTCACTGCTACTGAGTGAAACCAACACACAAAGCACATGGGTTTCCAAAGTGTACTGACCCCGACCCTCCAGCGTCACAGAGTGCCACGTGAACAAATACCAGTCCTCTGCACTTTTAACTGTTCAGAGCCATCCCGAACTTCAGCTTAGACCGGCTGCAGGCTGCCAGCCTTTGCTCCAGCCCCGCTGACATTCACAGCCCATGCAGTTTTCACAGACCGAGGCTCCTGCCTAGAGAAGTGTTCCCAGAGAAAGGAGTGGCCAAGCACACAGGCCCGTGATCACAGCACTCAGCATGCTGGCGTACAACTGAGTCCTAGGCTAGCCTGGACTATGTAGGAAGATCGGGGCACAGGGGCTGCTGTGTACAGAGTACAGTGTACAGACCTACTCATTTAGGGAGATCAGCAAGAACCACCCAGAAGCCAGCAGCCTGACGGACACCAGAGCCCCACACTGCAGCTACAGCTCTAGAGATCACTATGGATTCAGGACTCAGGAGCTGGGGCGCACTAATGCATTTACGGGTTCAGAGATGAGTACGACACAGATGTGCACATGTGCACACACGTAAAGACATCCATGGGCACAGAATGCTTTAGAAGCCAAAGTTCTACTGTGTGACGCGCACAGACGCTCTGGATCCAAGGACACAGGTGGCGCTGAGCCTAGCTCTGTGCAACTCAGGCCTTCCACAGAGCTAGACAGCCAGACCAAAGCACACCTCCACTCACGGGCAGGCCTTGTGTGGGGCCTCAAGTCCACTCTCATATCCTCTGTGCCTCTTAGGTTTCTGTGTTCGTCACCTTTCCCAAAATACTTTCTTCAGAGCTGTGTCCTGACTTCCCTTACCCTGGCCATACTCTGACAGATGGCATCTGTCAGGCCGGCTGTCCATCCTTAAATGCTTCCTTTTCTCCCGGGAAGGGCCGCTGTCTTCCACAGGCAGACCGTCAGCCAGTGCAAAGCTGCCCTCTGCTCTCCGGAAATGGCCAACGGCCTCATAGCTGGAGAGCTTCGGTGAATGCATCTCGACGTCCTTTATAAAGTCCTCTGACTTCCTCGAATGCCTTTTCTTTTTCTTCTTTTTCTTCCGGTGTCTATGGAGGTCAGCATCAGAGTGTGCTCCTGAAAAATCAGACTCTTGCTGGTGCCTGCAAAAGAAGCAGTCAGAGTTCAGCACCAAGGAAAACTGCCATCTAGGCTCCCTGTCCCCCAGGACCCCGACTATGCATGTGGGCAAACATCGCCTGCTAACGAGTGGTTTCCTCTCATGGAAACCAGTTTTAAGTGCAGTCTTCAAATGCAGCGCCACATTCCCCAGCACGGCTTCACCCTACTCTACCATGTGCTCAAGCATAGGAGAGAGGCAGCTGTGATCTGCAGCTGGCTACAAAAGACGACGGCAGTCTTCTCCTAGTTCAGTGTTAAGTGGTGTCAGCTAAAAAAAAATCCAGGATTCACATTCATGCTTACCAATCAGACATCCATTAAGACAATCACCAACAGTTACACTCCTAAGTTACATAAAACCAATCAATCAGGTGCAGTGCCACAGCCTGTAACCCCAGCATTGGAGACACTGAGGCAGGAGGATCTAAGTTTGAGGCCAGCCCAGGCTTCACAAAGATACAAAAAACATTTAGACTTCAAAATGAGAAATGGTGGCCTATAAGGAGGCAAAAGGCAAAGAAATAAATGGTGTGTCTTAAACTCACTCTAAGCGGGCAAACAGGCAGAAAACAAAATACAAGTTACAAGAATATGAGGACATGTGATAGGCCTGGAAGAGTTGTTAGGAACCAACAATTTCACAGCTGTGTGAAACTGTAGAGATGCAGACTAAGGAAATCTCTAAACTCAAGAGTAAAACAGAAGCTGCTGAAGAGTGACCCAGCCGGCTGGCTCAGTAGTGCCAGGACAGGAGGCAGCCCATGACCAACCCTCACCTGCTGTCTCGGTCCCGGCGTTTATCTTTGGACTTCTTTTTCTTTTTAGACTTTTTGTGCTTCTTCACCCTTGGCTCTTCTACTGCGTCCTTCTCCAGGCTTTTGTGGACTTTCTTTTCCAGCCGGCCATCGGTAGTTTCTAGAGTCTCATACCTCCGTTTCCTCGATTTGACACCTTCGTGCTCATGAAAGCGCTCAGGGAGACTGTGGCTGCTGTCCTGCACGCTCAGTGCAGCCTTCTCTTGGAGATGCCTCTCGAGGGGCACAGCAAGGCCAGGGGCCTCTCGGGGGCTTTGGAAGTGGGGCCGGTCCTTCCCCCGGGATTGCAGCTCCCAGCCCTTGCGGCCCCAGTAGCTGTCCTTGTGTGGCCGTCCAGACTGGACAAGGCGTTCATGCTCACGACCATGCGGAGGCCGCCACTCGCGCGTCTCACGGGCCTCGCGGGCCTCACGGGCCGTGTACAGGGGTGTGTACCTGTCGGGGTAATACCTGCACTTGTCCCACCGCATCTTGTCTGGGTAGAATCTCTCCCTGACCCAGGTAGGCTCGTTTTCCAAATGGTGGTACCGGCTCCAGTCCTGCTCCAGGCCACTCCTAATCCGTGAGTGGTGGTGGCTGTACCTGCTCAGGGAGCGGCGCTCAGGGCTGACTCTGTCCCCGTGGCCCAGGTGCTGGCCCCCATTGCAGTGTGTATTAGGGTGGCGCTCCTGCTTGGGCCGCTCCCGGCTGTAGCAGCGCCGCTTCTTATGGTGATGGTCCTCTGGCCGGGGCCTGCTGTCCCTCGCGTGCTCCCCACTGGAGGAGCGGTCCCTCCGGCTCCGATAGTGTCCTCGGTCCACTTTCCGAAGGCTGCTCGTCTTTTCCTTGGCTGGGGAAGGCTCCTGAGCTTTGGGTCCCGCATTAGCTCCACCGCCTCTCTCCCCAGCAGCCTGCTCGGCAGCCCCTTCACAAGAGCTGGTGGTGGTCCTGTCAGGCTGAGGGGGCATCGTGTCAGCAGAGACCCCCGAGCTTCTAGAAGAGTCTTCCGCCTCCTCTGAGCCTTCTGTGCTGAGGTAAAGGAAGAGTTTCTGCTCACAGCCGTCCCCTGTGAGTACTGACGGAGCAGGGCTCAGCCTCTCCACCACTTCAGCCACCACGGAGTCCTGAGCATTCTCAGCTGTATCACCTTTCACCGCTTGGGTCGGCTGGCTCGAGATGGCAGTCAAGTCTCCAGGGTCACACGATTCGGGCACTGGGGCATCCCCCAAGGTAGTACCGGTGCTGTTACAAAGAGCAGGGACAGAAGGCAAAGCCTCCACAGGTTCGGCTGAGACAACAACGGACGAGTCTTCTTTGGTACAGCTGATGGTRGGCTCCGGGGGTGGCGTGGTGGAAGGGGTCTTCGTGCTCCCGTTGGTGACTGCCTCCGGGATCTCAAGGGGAYTGGTCTCATCATTGATGGGCTCCGGCTGTGAAACAGGGTCCTCTGGAGAGCTTTCCCCTGCCGTAGTCCAACTAGAGCAAGACAGAGAAACCAAGTCACAGTTAGCCTGCCTGCCACACTGGACTGCCCGGCAGCTCTACTCACCATCCCGCGACTTGAGCATATGTGATTAAACCCAGGATCAAGCTTATCATTCCTGGAAACCAAGTTGTTCTTTTCCCTCATTCAGTAAGTGAGATCTGAATCAGGACCACCCTGTTTTCACAACTCTGCAGTTCTACACACCTCATACTATCAGGTAAGAATCTAACCCATCTAAAGCGCCCGGTGCAGACAGAATGGTAGCTACACATACTCATAACCCCAGAATTTGCGAAACTAGGCAAGAATTTGAAACAAGACTGAACTACAAAGGAAGCTCCAGGCCAGCGTGCACTACACAATGAGCTCCTGTGTGGACAAGCCCAGGGCTGAGGGGCGTGGCTCAGAGGGCAGTGCTCACCCAGCACACACAGAGCCCTAGGTTGTGGCCTCAGTTCTAACACAGCAGGTGTGGAGGCGTACACCYAGGACCACGGCTCCTACCTCTCTTCACCCGCTGGACCCTTTGCCTGGTTGGTGAGCTTGAAGGTCTCAAGGATTCTGTCTTCAGGAACAGACTGCAAAGGCGCAGGCGTCACCTACAATGAAACAAAGGTACTTGAGCCCCTGAGGCCAGCTCCATGCCTACTGACACCTGCTGTGTGAGCTATGAGGTTTGAGACCTCCCTCCCTGCCACTCACCTTTCCGGGAAGACCATTAAGTTTGGAAAAGAGGTTGTCTGTGTGTAGATCGGGCTGGACCTGGCAGCTGGCACTGTCCAACGCCAGGCTGCTCTCTCTCGAGTCACTGTCTGCGCTATTAGCACCATTTAGCATGACGGACTCTTGAAGCTCCTGAGGGGAAGCCTCAGCATCCTCATCTGCAGCAGCTTCTGGTCTATCGGGGTGAGTGCTGCCCATCACGTCCACCCCGTTCTCCTTGGCCAGGCCCTTTGGCTCCTCATCAGACTCTTCCGAGGACTCAGCCCCGTAGGGGACGAGCACACCGGAGCCCACTTTAGCCTTGCCGTTCATCACGGGCTTGGAACAGGACTCGGCGGGGGAAACCGGCTTTGCTACTTTGTTAGAAACTGATGTGGTGGGTGCGTTCGAGGTAGACTGTATTGCAGAAGGGTTAGTGATGGTGGAGGAGGGCGCCGCCGTGCTAGGGGCCTCCAGACAAGTGCCGTGGAGGTTGTTATTCAGCTGGGCCTGACCTTGGCGAACAGGCAACTTGTTGTGAATACTGATGGTAATTTTTTGTTTCTTGGGGTGTTCTGGAATAACTGAGGGCCTGTTAACAGACCAGTTCTGCACAGAAGTCGAAGCAGTAGCAGGACTGGCCCTATTGATGCTGGTGTTTCCATTAGGGCTTGACACAGAACTACTTGGTGTGTCTTTCACTGGCGTGGTACCATTCAAGTGTGGTGTGTTCTAGAAGGGAGAGAACAGCTGGGTCAGCACTCTGGACACAGGGTGCACAATGGCTAYGGCCCTTCTCATTTTGGTCTTGGTAACTGACAAGTTCACCTCTGTAAAATACCTACCATTCTCTCATCTAGTGATGAGCCCAAAACCCTTTTACACTTCCACACTCCTAAGATGACCCCACAGACATGAACAAAATGTTTCCGAAAGCGCATCACTTCCCTGAGTCAAACTTTAGTAAAAAACCCCACTATTTGGCCTGTAAGGAGTGTGGGTGCGCAGCAAGCGGGCCTGTTACCCCATCCCTGAGTGGCCACAGGACTGCTTGCCCACCCGGAGGCCTCTGCAATACAGGGCTCCAGTGCCCTTGGCAGGAAGCGCAGCTTAGATGAGGCAATTCCTGCAGCGATCCCAGGCTTGGATTCAAGCAGAAAGGAAATAAATCCCGCCTCCCAGTGTTACCTTCATCACATGGGAAGGCAGCTGGGGCCCGACAAAGCCTGGTGCCGCCTGCTTGCTGACGACCCGCTGACTGATTCCGGGGCGGGGAGAGGCCTGGCCAGGGCTGTGGGCAGGATGAGCCGGTTCCCCTCCATTTTTCACATCATGGGACCTGGGGACACAGAATGAAATGGCTTGTGTGAGGAAGAACAGGACCTGAAAAGATTCATTTCCAAATTCAACACTCCTGAGCCTGTTGGACAGGAACGGGAGCTTGCGTGTCACCTCATAGAGCTATCCACAGCACCTCTATTAGGGGATGCACCATGAAGGCAGGACACAGGATCCGACTCAGTGACCCCCCCACCTCCCCACTGAGACACAGTATATGGCCCTGGCTAGTCTGGAACTGGGTGTGTGGACTAGGTTGGCTTCGAATCTAAAGACGCCTCTGCCTCTGAGCACTGCTGTGTGCCACCACACCTAGCACCAAATGAGTCAACGAAATGCTTCAGTTTGGGATTTTTTGTTAAGGTACTGTCTTTTTGTTACTGTTTTGGAGAAGGTCTCATTCTAAAGCTCTGGATGGCTTGGAACTCACTCATGTAGTTTTTGCTGGCCTCAAACTTGAGGCCATCCTCCTGCCTAAGGATGATGAGCCTCCGTGGCTGGCTCTCAACTGATGTTTTGAACTGTATATCCTCATAGTTTTGATATCTGACAAACTATTTTTCTGTTTATGTTTTCAATTGTAAATATATACCATTATAGAAAAACTGTAATATGCAATACTCAGAGAACTGTCGCTGAGCCCACATCCCCCTTCTGATTGACATTATCCCCTAGGCTTTCTGCCCACTGCTCTTTTCAACAACTGCATTTAGTATTTCAACTTGTTTCCCTTCCATATACATCGAGCACTTTCTCAGAACATTTTTTAAAAGACTTTATGCAAATCATTCTTAGCAGATAGATCCAAGACATCAAGGCCAGCCTGTATAACAGTCAGACCCTCGTCTCCCCCAACTTCCCAAACAAACCAACCACTCTGAACACTGGATATGACCGTTTTGTCATGGGCACTGGGGATACTGTTAATTTTCAGCTATTTGGGATACCTTGTGGGGGTGTGGCTGGGACTGACAAAAGGCATGGCTACTATACATGACGCAGCCCTGGGTTCTAACCCAAGTACCTTACAAGGTGAGGAGCCGGCCTGGGGCAGGCATCCCATCTCTCTAGAAAGCGGCTGAGTTAAGAGCTTGTACCTACAGCAGGTCAGACCCCAGGGTGACAGGGCCCGAGTGGAGGCCGTGCTCGAGCTGGTGAGGGACTTACTGGCTCAGCGCACACAGGCACTCGGAGCCCATTCCCACGGCTTCCACTGTGCCTAGACCACTCCTCAGGGCTGTCCCCGCCTTCTACACCTGTCAGAAGTGACAACAAACTCATCACTCAGAAAGGCCTCCTTGTGCTCAGGTGCACGGCAGCTCAGGCTTAACTTGTTGTCTGTACAAATTAGCTCAAAGTTAAACTTAAGTATATGGATGAGGGGAAAGAAATCGATAGTCATAAAGCTGATGACTTGTTTCTAAAGCAATACCTGATATAAAAGAGCACATAAGCTTGCTGGTTAAGCACCGATCTAATATCACTGGTGGACACGATGGAGTCATTCATCTGATACCAGAGGCCATTGCTAGCCTGCAAAGAGACAGGGTGGGGTGGGGGTGGTAGGTGGATTTAGTCTGATGTCAAAACCCACAGTCAAAAAACACCCAAGAAAAACAGACCGTCACACCTCACTGTGAGAGCTCCACCATTATGAACACAGTGCTGTCCCACAACAGACGTCTCTGCCACCCAACAGCTTACCTTGATGTAGCAAAAGTAGTGGCCAGCATGACAGTTAAAACCAGTGTGCACCAGCACAGCATACAAAACATAGATAATTGGCTCTCCATTGGGCTGAGACATATAGGGCCGAATATCAAGGTACTCTGGATATTTTACATCCTACAAATAAATGGAAAAAAGAAAAAGTTTTGCCATTTCTGAAGACGCAGGTACCCCATGCTTTCAGCTACAGGCATAACTCCTAAGGACGGTGCTTGAGGAAGGGACTTGCAGGACCTACAACTGTTGACCCCAGAAACCTCATGCATGGAATAGGAGGGACCTGAAGGAAGCCCCGTTGTTTTGGTTTGCCATCAATAAGGAAGGATCTACACTGCAAATGTTCAACAACTGTAATAATAGCAAGAGCTTTAGACATTACTCATAACTTTATCTTAAGTGACTTGAGCACGTGTTATATCTCTTGCACATTACTGTGTATCTTGACCACTTCTCCCTTCATTAATTGTGAAGAAAAGAGGAGAAAACTCAATGTAGAGAGATGAGAAAAATCATAAATCATGTACCTACCTTAGCAATTTTTCCACCGGTAAAGTTGGCAAAACGCTTCAGTGAAATAGTGAGAACATTAGAGGACCGATGGATGGTGAATCTCTTTGAAGCTGGAACCATTTTTTTGCACCTTGAAGCACAGGAAAGAAAGGTTAGGATGCTCAGTGTAAAAACATCTCAAGTGTGTTACTTTTTACTTTCTAAAAAACATTACATTAAGATTTTAAAACAAGGGCTGGAGAGATGGCTCAGCAGTGAAGAGCACTGGCTGCTCTTCCAGAGGTCCTGAGTTCAATTCCCAGCACCCATGCAGCAGCTCACAACTGTCTGTA
>BDUI01003646.1:27139-37532 GCA_002335545.1 Apodemus speciosus
GTCTTTCATCCCCTTTTGAGGAAGCTGGCTGTAGGCCACAATCGCAGTCTTGCCTTTAAACCTGAAAACCCCAGCTTCCCAAGGGAGCCAGAAGGGGCGGGCTTTTGGCACACGGAATTCCAGAGCAGAGCAGCAAAACTAACCTCTTTTCCCCTTAGCAGTCTCCTGCTTTATTAACTAAACTACTCTGCGGCCCGGACGGGTGCATTTCATGGTGAGTTTAGGGTGAAAGCGATTTGGCAGGTTACATTCCCAGCGTGATCCGGAAGAGAGGCAAGGGGCTGTTGAACACAAGCCCGCCCTGGAAGCTTTCCTACACCAACAGGAATCAGCTGCTTTGACAGTGGGGTGTGCTCACAGATGGGGATTTCTTCAAAGGGAACAGAGGCTGAAGGAACAAAGAAGGTGCTGAGTATTCCATATGGACAGGATTCCAACGGAGCATCTCCCCAATATCCTCTACCCCCTACAAGGAGCGTTATAAGGCACAAAAAGGAATTCTCCGACAGAAAGACTTCCTTTCTTTCCTTTTTTTTTAATTCGATGAAATCAGATGGAGTTTCAAGCTGGAAAAGARCTTGATCAGATGGTCTCATTTCTCATGGGAAAAATGAAATGCAAGAATACAAAGTAACTTCCCAAATTGACTTAGCTATTGAAAATCCCAGCAGAAAGACATTCTAGGCTGCTCTGGTCCAGCCTGTTCTAATGTCAGATCCAATGACTTGGGAGCTGGTAGAAGATGGTGATTGATTAACAATTTGTATGGACAAAAAGATTTCTCTGTGTGGCACTAAGTGGGTCTATAACCTTTTATGCATCTATTCTCAGGGAAAAACATGTGCAAGTAGTAGTGACTATGCCATAGTTTCAAATGAGCTAATGGTACAAACTTTGTGTATAAAAACTATAGGCCTATGTTCCCCAATAGTTTGCTTCGTGTGGATACTGAGGACAGCTATGTTTTTAGTGCTTTGACCTGGGTGAGGTCATACAACTAATAGGGCCAATAGAACAAGAATAAAAGTTATATTATGGCCACATTAGCCAGCACCTACTGTGTGCCTATTCTTTCTGTAAATGGACACACATTGTATATGTAAGAATCACAAGCTAGGCAGAGGTTTGAATCACTATAAGGCAAAGAACCAGCAGATCAATAGCATCCATATTGATTTCTGTAGGTAAGACCAAAAAAAAAAAGTCTGTAAAGAAAAAAATGTGCTTTCTGGGTTATTGGTTGTAGTATCGTTTGGTAACTATTTTAACAACCATAGTACACACTATATTTTTCCAATTAAGAAATAGTACCAGTTATAGTTTCTTACAAGCGGCTCTTCCTTTATGCAGGACTAAACACTAAGAACTACAATTAAAGCTAATGAGTGGAATCCTTAGATTCTTCAGTGTCTGGCAACRATTCAACTATATGCTATATGATGGAGCTGTAGATATATACTTATTACCTCTTAATTTTTCAAAAATCAGCAAGTAAGGAAGATTCTCATTTTTAAACACACAGCTATTAAGCAATTTGTAAGTTCCAGCACCATTCTAGAAACAAAACCTGTTGACAAATGCTATCTATGATGCTTAATTTTGATTATCAACTTGACTAGAGCAAGGGGCTCATGAAAACATGTAGAAAAGGAGGTGGAAAGGTTATAGAAAAGTGAGAAGGCCAGAGGATGGGAAGTCTGGTGAACGACTGTCTTCCACATATGACATGGTCATTGATAGAGAGTCTGGTGCTGTCTTCCACACATGACATGGTCATTGATGGGGAGTCTGGTGAACTTCTGTTTCCTGCACATGGCATGGTCATTGAATTATGAAATGACAGCAGCTGTCCTCACCTGAACAAGATCAAGCCAATTAAAATTCTCAGCCAATTTTCCTACAGAGGTAGAAGAAGTGCCCCACTGGACTTTGAAAGCTTCTCAGAGAGGAAGAACCTTACAGCATTATTTTGAAGACGGCATATCAGTTCCCCTTGTGATTCTTCTGCCCAAATATGTAATGCAAGCAACTTAAGAGAACACAGAATTATTTTGGCTCATGGACCATCACTGTGGAAAAGTGATTTTGTGATGATGTTATGGTGATAAGAGTTTAAGGCTGCTTGCTTATACCTTGGTGGTCTAACAAACCGAGAAAAGGAATTTCCTTTCAACTGGCTTTCTCCCCACCCCATTGCACGCTACCCTCTTTATTCACTTTAAGATCCAAACCTGTAGGATGATGCTACTTACATTCTCGACAGGTCTTTTACTTACCTGTTAGTACTCCATAGAAAATCCCTCCTAGACATGCACAAATATATAAGTGCTCTAGATGTTTCATATATATACATATGTATATATATACATATATATGTATATGTGTATACACACACCTTTTCTTCTTGAGAATCTTATACAACTTGATGAATCTACTTAGTGTTGCTGGTATGGATGTGTTATTATGGCTTAGCATTTAGTATTGGATAACCTGTTATAGAGCTCATTCCCAGGGAAGCCTGATTCTCCCTCTATCAGTAGTACAATGACCAGCATAGCAAGATATCTACAAATGTACACTTAGATCTTTGGGATAACCAATAGCAATCTAATTGGACTGAAGTCCATTCAATAAGAGCGAATTTAGCCCTGCTATTATAAATGTAGTCAACTAAATCTGACTAATGAGTCCCTGAAACCTAGATGAGAGCCAAAATGGTCAGTTACCCAATCCGGAATATTCTCTAATCACATTGTCTATAGTGATCCTTATACCCATAGCTACCTGTAGCTTTCACCCCTCGTCAAAGAAGCTTCTTTATGTAGCAGACAGAGATGATCTCAGAAAGCCATAACTTGTCAAAATGCAGATCATGGGGTGCTGAGCCCCAGTTGATACATCCACAATACAATGTTCACATTCAAGCTTCAGGGAACACCAGAGAAGAGGAGCAAAATGATTTTAGGAACCACATGATCAGGACTTCTGCTGCCATAGTGTGTCTCATATATTACACGGAAGCTGCGCCCATAAAATTTCAGTTACGTTCTTATACAGCGAGAACCCACATGGTCAGGAACCAGAATACCCGTAGTGGACTGAGTCCTCCTACATCAAGCAGCAACCAAACTACTCCTTCAGGCATGTCCACTAGCTCATATGATGGAAGTAATTCACCATTTAACATTTCCTTTTACCTAAAATATGTCTAAATTTATGTCAATTTTGCCNAAAAAAAAAAGTCTGTAAAGAAAAAAATGTGCTTTCTGGGTTATTGGTTGTAGTATCGTTTGGTAACTATTTTAACAACCATAGTACACACTATATTTTTCCAATTAAGAAATAGTACCAGTTATAGTTTCTTACAAGCGGCTCTTCCTTTATGCAGGACTAAACACTAAGAACTACAATTAAAGCTAATGAGTGGAATCCTTAGATTCTTCAGTGTCTGGCAACRATTCAACTATATGCTATATGATGGAGCTGTAGATATATACTTATTACCTCTTAATTTTTCAAAAATCAGCAAGTAAGGAAGATTCTCATTTTTAAACACACAGCTATTAAGCAATTTGTAAGTTCCAGCACCATTCTAGAAACAAAACCTGTTGACAAATGCTATCTATGATGCTTAATTTTGATTATCAACTTGACTAGAGCAAGGGGCTCATGAAAACATGTAGAAAAGGAGGTGGAAAGGTTATAGAAAAGTGAGAAGGCCAGAGGATGGGAAGTCTGGTGAACGACTGTCTTCCACATATGACATGGTCATTGATAGAGAGTCTGGTGCTGTCTTCCACACATGACATGGTCATTGATGGGGAGTCTGGTGAACTTCTGTTTCCTGCACATGGCATGGTCATTGAATTATGAAATGACAGCAGCTGTCCTCACCTGAACAAGATCAAGCCAATTAAAATTCTCAGCCAATTTTCCTACAGAGGTAGAAGAAGTGCCCCACTGGACTTTGAAAGCTTCTCAGAGAGGAAGAACCTTACAGCATTATTTTGAAGACGGCATATCAGTTCCCCTTGTGATTCTTCTGCCCAAATATGTAATGCAAGCAACTTAAGAGAACACAGAATTATTTTGGCTCATGGACCATCACTGTGGAAAAGTGATTTTGTGATGATGTTATGGTGATAAGAGTTTAAGGCTGCTTGCTTATACCTTGGTGGTCTAACAAACCGAGAAAAGGAATTTCCTTTCAACTGGCTTTCTCCCCACCCCATTGCACGCTACCCTCTTTATTCACTTTAAGATCCAAACCTGTAGGATGATGCTACTTACATTCTCGACAGGTCTTTTACTTACCTGTTAGTACTCCATAGAAAATCCCTCCTAGACATGCACAAATATATAAGTGCTCTAGATGTTTCATATATATACATATGTATATATATACATATATATGTATATGTGTATACACACACCTTTTCTTCTTGAGAATCTTATACAACTTGATGAATCTACTTAGTGTTGCTGGTATGGATGTGTTATTATGGCTTAGCATTTAGTATTGGATAACCTGTTATAGAGCTCATTCCCAGGGAAGCCTGATTCTCCCTCTATCAGTAGTACAATGACCAGCATAGCAAGATATCTACAAATGTACACTTAGATCTTTGGGATAACCAATAGCAATCTAATTGGACTGAAGTCCATTCAATAAGAGCGAATTTAGCCCTGCTATTATAAATGTAGTCAACTAAATCTGACTAATGAGTCCCTGAAACCTAGATGAGAGCCAAAATGGTCAGTTACCCAATCCGGAATATTCTCTAATCACATTGTCTATAGTGATCCTTATACCCATAGCTACCTGTAGCTTTCACCCCTCGTCAAAGAAGCTTCTTTATGTAGCAGACAGAGATGATCTCAGAAAGCCATAACTTGTCAAAATGCAGATCATGGGGTGCTGAGCCCCAGTTGATACATCCACAATACAATGTTCACATTCAAGCTTCAGGGAACACCAGAGAAGAGGAGCAAAATGATTTTAGGAACCACATGATCAGGACTTCTGCTGCCATAGTGTGTCTCATATATTACACGGAAGCTGCGCCCATAAAATTTCAGTTACGTTCTTATACAGCGAGAACCCACATGGTCAGGAACCAGAATACCCGTAGTGGACTGAGTCCTCCTACATCAAGCAGCAACCAAACTACTCCTTCAGGCATGTCCACTAGCTCATATGATGGAAGTAATTCACCATTTAACATTTCCTTTTACCTAAAATATGTCTAAATTTATGTCAATTTTGCCRTAGGATTTCACCGTGATAACACTGGTCTCTTATTCATTATAGCTGATTCTTCATTCCAGCTAGCCAGTGTGAATTATACCAGGAACTCAATTCATTTCTACAGAGTCCTCACCTAAAATATCACACCAAGAGCCCTGGGAGAGTCTCTGCTTCTCTCTGAAACTTCACATACCAGTCCTCTGTTGTCTGCAATGCTCTTAATATTACTTTCCAGGTTGCCACAACAAATCATCAAACTCTGAGCACTCAAATGATTTTTTTTCAGCTTAAAGCTCCAAAATCTTTCCATAGTCCTGCCAAAAACCACACTCAGGCTTATTCCAGCAGCAGCCCCATTCTCTGGTACCAATCTCTGCCACACCAACTTGGAGAGGAATGGATTATTTATTTGGCCTCCAGGTTACAATCCTTGAGAGCATCCAGGGCAGAACTCAAGGCAGGAATTTGGAAGCAGAGACTGAAATATGGACCAAGGAGGAATGCAATCCTGCTTACTGGCTTTCTTTCCATTACTTTCTTAGGTTCCTATTATAAAACTCAGGCCTATCTGCCCAAGGATGGCATTGCCTATGACGGACTGGGCCCTCCCATGCCAACCATTAATCAAGTAAATTGCCCCACATGACATGCTCCAGAGACATGACCACAGGCCAACTGTGGTTCCTTGTTTCAGGTTGAATACAGTGTGTCAAGTGGAGAAAAAAAATGACGATAAAATGTAACCAGTACAATTCCTTTTGTATGTTGTGCTGGGCACATGAATGCACATGTGGAGTTCAGAGGATATCCTTAGAGGCTGATCCTTGTCAACTTTTCTGTTGTTCACTGCTGCACGGGCCAGTATCTAGTCTAAGGGCTTCTTATGTCTATCTTCCAGAGATTAAAGATGGATACCACCCCATTCAGCAGTGTGTGCATGCTGCGGATTTAAACCAGGGTCCTCAGGCTTGCAGGGCGAGGGTTTTATCCACTGAGACATCTGTGCAGCTCCCACCTATAGTGCACAGTCGCTCTTGCCCTGATGCCAGTTTGTACTCTTCTTGCTTCCAGTGTAGCAAAATTAGATATTCAGCCTATTAACCGAGGGAACRTGTAGGTAAAAAGTATAAAAAGCACCATTTTCCGTGTCAGCCAGGCTCTTATTCCCTACAGGAGGCATGCCTCTGGAGCAGCCTGCTGATGTGGGCTTGGTATAAAAAGGGAAATTCCTATTTTGTAGAAGTTTTAAGTGTGTTCATCTAAATCCCTTCTTGTAGAGTCAATGATGGCTCTGAGAATTGCTGGGGTAGGATTTTTATTTGATCTTTCAGTGTTATTCGAGGTCATATAAATGGGACTATATGAAGATTTTACTGTCTGTTGTGTAATTCTAAAGCAATCCTGGCAATGAAGTGCAGGTTTGGGAGGGTAAGATGGGGAAAAGAAAGGAACCAGTTCGTTCCCCTTAAGTGGTCATGCCTGGAATTTGGATGATGCTTAAATATAAGGAAGAAAAGCAGGAGGGAGAGTGGAGAGATAGAAAAGGAAGTAATAAAAAGGGGTGAGAAGCAGAGGGAGGGAGAGGGAAGTGGGAAGAGAGCAACTGGTTTGCTTGAAAGTATCTGGTAAATTAATCTAGTCCTCATTTTTATCATGAAAAACAGAAACCTTGATTTATGGAAAGGTTAAAAATAACTCATTTTCTGTGAAAATTAGTTGCCGATGTGGCATTGCAATTTTATAATCTAAAATCAGACTCCTTCTCAACTTAATGTGCAGGAAATTTTTTTAAACTAATAGATCTCATTAAATGGGCCCTCAAATTTGATGGAAATCAAAACCACATCAAATATGTATTTTCAAGATATTGGTCATATTATTAAGTGTAATTTGCTTCTATTACATTTTCTTCAAGGATTTTAAAGCACTTCTTAGACAATACTTTCCTTAAGTCCCTATAAATACAAAGAAGTTCTTTCACTTAAAATCTTTATAAATAGTGGATTTAAATTTCATATTCCCTTTAAAATACACACTCTCCTAAAGATGCATGAAATCAGTTTTAGTGTCAAGAAAATTTTCTCACATTGTCACAATAGCATTGTAAAAATATACTTTTTCAAGCTAAGTAAGTTAGAAAGAATCAACAGATGAAAGAAGAATTTCCAGCAAATGAGTACCTTCCTCTTCTAGGAATCTATGATTTACAGGACTGACTGATGTCATGTGCTGGTAATTTGACCTCCAGAATAAATCCAAGTAGGATAGTTTTAGCTTCCATGAACTGAAATTCCAGTGTCCTCCATAATGTTTGGATATCTCAATGTGTGACTGATGATTTGTACCTGGCAACCTGTCTTCAACATCACTATTACCAAGAAATAGTTTCAAAATTAGTATTCAGTTCAAATTTATGTTCTTTCTTAGGTTGATGCAAAATGCATCTACAATGAATTTTATAGGATATAAACCTGGGTGTGTTCTTCCTGTGCTTAAAAACATTAATGATGCTCAAAGGAATATATCCAAAGTATGTGTGTGTATATATACACACACATATATGTACACACACACACATACACACTAAAGAACAGTCCTGAGGAGGCAAATGAGATGTTTTACAGTTAAGCCCTGGTTCTCTCTCAGAGAAGCAGTCTCTAATCTTCTTATCTTCCTGAATCTGAATTTCTGTCCAAGCATGACTATTGAATACCCATAATATATCCCTCCATTTCTCCTACCTGGAAAAATTAATAAGAACAAGAGGCAATGAATTTGAACGACAGCAGAGAAGCATTTGGTGGGTGGAATTTGAAGGTGGAAAAAGAAGAGAGAAATGATGTAATTATATTATAATTTTAAAATATCAATGAAATAACTTAAAAATGCTGAAAGGGTCACAACAAAGTAGGTTGTGTTTGTTTGATTACTTAAAGCCAGAAATTCCTATCTTAAAAATGCACACTGGAAGGAGAAATTAATCTACCATGGTGATGTTCAAAGAGCAGCAGGTGCCAACTTCCTTCCCAAGGAGAGGTTCCATTATAAACTGCCCTGCCCTGCTGCTTTGCACACTCCCATTGAAGTCTATTTGTTCACACTACTAATGTGGTCATAATATAAGCATGCCCACAGTTACCCTGGCCAGTTAACAACACATCTTAAAAAACATCTGCTGCACAGATTGAACTAACACTCTAAAAATTTTAGGAAGTGATTAAGCATATGATTTTGCTTAAGTAGTTACGTGGTTGCAATTAAAGTTAGGATAATTTGTCCTAGTGCCATGCTGAAGAATGTTTGCATGCACAGGCAGTGYAATAGTAACTTCTCAATTATAGTTAGTGAGGGTGTTACAGAACAGTACAAAGAGTTAAACTGCCCATGGTGAGTTTGAGGATGTTATGTACCATATTTATAGGCTCCATGGATCATATCACAGTCCAACAACTCATTTTATACTTTGCTAAGAAAGACACATACAAAAGAAAATGGAAAAATTTGGAACCAACTGTCACAATTTATAACTAGATTTTTCCTGATGTTCCTTTGGTTATATGATTGAAGATAGTCCTTGAAGCAAGYCCATAGAAGACAAAAYTCTAGGAATTTTTACCATTCTATAAGATCTGACAAAAATCTGTGATCATCTAGGTGGGTCCCTGTGAGAGGGACCTAAAAGGCCAACATGCTGGAGCCCACAGAAAGGAAAGTAGTACTAGGAAGACATGCTGGGACCCTCCTATTGGAACAGTTTCCTCCCCCAGATTCCCTCTTTTACTTTTAATCTTAAAGTAAGAGAAAGAACATGAACCAGAGTAATATAGACAACACAGGAACTCTTCACATTGGTGTGCATTGTCTGGATGGGATGCCAGTATCTGACCTGACTTACACCCTCTGACTCACGTTTGACATATGGCTCTCATGATCAACACTATGTTGCTGAAAAAGTACTTTCAGATCCTTAGCWTTGTTTCTTTATCTATCAAGTGATATGTTAGGAAAGATGTTGCTATGGATCCTCCAGGTCAAAGGTCATGTTCTAGGACCACAAGAAAGCATTGCCTTTTTTAAAAGCAAAAGCTTCTGCAAACATAGGACATGGTACTTCTCTCAATAGCAGAATGAATTTTTCACAATTCTATTCTTAGGGTATCTTTTTATAGAAGTCTGGGAGGGTGGAGAAGGAACTATCCAAGTATCTGTACTTCAAAAACTTCAGAACATATACAAAAGTTGAGTAAAATTGCCCACATTATTCTCTAGAGAATTCTAATGAGAATTTAAAATAGTCAAATACAAGAAGCAGTTATTTCTCCTTCAACTTAATAGGATTGTCAGCACTTTCCACTTAGCTTTGGAGAAACAAGGTTTTAAAGGCATCAAAAGAATTTTGAAGAATTTGAAAAGGTTTCACCTTGTATTTGAATAAGCCTTGTATAATGGTGTCCTTCTCAATATACAAAATACATCTGAAAAGCTTCCAAGAAATGGAGATTGAGACATGAAAATGTAAGCAGAGATATGTAGAGGTGACAAGATGGCACAGCACATTAGAACTCAAAGAGCATGTGCTTTGTGCTTGTGATATTTATGACCAAAAATATAAAATCCATCATCCTTCCGACTAAGTAAGTTTGATAGAGGCAGATGTAGGTCAACTCTCAATCATGCAGATCAGTCATATTTTCAAAAATTGCAAAATCTACCCATGTACAAAGAACCTGTAAGTATGAAGGCTTTGGTGGTTTTCTCTACTTATAAGAATATCCTAAACAAAGTTTGTATTATAAAAATTTATTTTATCAAGAAATTAGTAATGAAATGAACAATAAAATAATTCAAAATACTATTATACTAATAAATGAGGAAAGAAGGAAAATGAGGTAATCATCTATCAGAAGAAAACTGATATCTGTTAATAAAGTAATTGGCTGTTTTAAAATTTATATTACCATTTTATAAGTACAAGTGCATATATGTCTGTATACCCATTGTATGCCTGCTGGCAGCAGAAGGCAGAAGAGTACTCGTAGTCCCTGGAACTAGAGTTACAGATGATAGTGAGTTGCCACGTGGGATTTGAAGCCAATGATCTTAACCACTAAGTCATTTCCTCAAATGGTTGCATGGTTTTTTTTT
>BDUI01003646.1:71366-81671 GCA_002335545.1 Apodemus speciosus
GTAACTGTGTCCACTAAGTTCCACGCATTATCTTACAGCACCACATTGTAGTCAGCTCTCATCCTTATTTTTCTGAGGTGAAAAGGAAAGAAATTCTGGATCTCAGAATGCTTAACAACTGAAAAAAAGCATGTAATGATTACAGCACTGCCCACAATAACTAAGACATGGACTCAACCTAGATACTCATGAAAAAGGTGATGAATGAAATGTGCTACCAAGACACAATGGGAATGAGGACCAGCTATAACATTCAAATGCCTTTGGTGAACTGCTTCAGCCAACTAGACATCACCTGATAAAGTTTCCAGAACCTACCCAAATCAAATCACTAGAGAATCAAACATTCAACACATGTTTGGGGTATCTCGGCCTCAAAGCAAGGATATTCTATAAGAAAGTTACTCTCACAGGAAGCAATTGGAAAAACTTATCCTCAGAAATGGAAATGGAAGTACTCAGAAAGCCTACTGCAAGAGCCTGAACTTGGTGACTGGTACAGGTATCCCTTCTTATCCTTGTGCCTACTGTCCTTCTGCATCCTCTGCATTTACTTCGCATCTGCTGGACACATCATTGTTCTTTGGGTATGGATGTCATTTCTACTATTGTGATTCCTTTTTGCTCTGACTTACAATATTTTTTTTCATATCTGGCAAGCTGAAGAAGAGAGAGACAACAAAGTACAAATCTGGGTACTGGAGGAAACCACTTGCCTGAATTTAGATGCCCAATTACATTTTTAAAGCATAGTATTAACCAAGTTCATAAAAATGTCTAAAGTAATGTTCATCCTTTCTGTGTGAGCTGTGACATCTAGTAAATCATGGAATTTGTAGATGGCCTGAATTTCCATGCAAAATGTTAAAGACATCTATTTGGCTATGTGAGAATATGCAGTCATGTATATATGCATTTTAACTATATTTTCCTGAGAGAAAATCCTCCWCCATGAAGGCTTTCATATTTTCATATACTCTTTTCTTATACTTGCCTACTTCCCTTAAGTTCTATGGAAGCACTTTGTAACAAACTAAATTGCTGATGATCCTTCTGTCTAATGTACCTCAAAGAAAGGAAGAGTTGTGAATAAATCCTTGTAAGCCAGCAGCTCTCAACCTGTTGGTTGCAACCCATTTGGGAGTGAAATGACCTTTACATGGGGGTCGCCTAAGACCATCAGAAAACACAGATATTTACATTAGTATTCATAACAATAGCAAAATTACAGTTACAAAATAACAATGAAAGTAAATTTATTGTGTTTGTTGTGGGGGGTGGTCACCACAAAATGAATATTAAAGGGTCTCACCATGAGGAAGGATGAAAACCACTGATCTAAGCCACTCCTGATTTCCACACATTTGCTTTTTATATTGACACCCTTAATTCATATTTAGAACACAAATACCCTTAATGGCACCACCCTCTTTTGTGCCCATGTTTGTGCAGTTCTTTGAAGGTTTTCTTGCCTGCTTTATAAAATCAGGTGGGAAATAGGACACATCTGCTTGTTGTACTGGACATCAGGAAGATGGGATGTTTGGTAGACCAAAGCTTCTCAATGAGATGCTCAGTTATGAACAAGTGTCAAACTGAAGACTGCAAGATGTTCTAGAAACAGACCCCCCAAATTATGTTTAAAAGGGGAGCTTCTTTAAAGATTTGGAGGTCTTCAAAAATCATACAAATTATTAATTTCTGCACCAAAAAAAATCCTACCTGGTCTCCCCAAGGCAGAAAGTTCTGAAAATCCAGAAAGAACTTATAATAGTCAGTAGCTGGAACGAACCCAGGTATACTTCAACAGAGGAATGGTTATAGAAAATGTGGTATATTTACACAATGGAGTACTATTCAGCTATTAAGACTGATGAATTCATGAAATTCTTAGGCAAATGGATGGAACTAGAAAATATCATCCTGAGTGAGGTAACCCAATCACAAAAGAACACACATGGTATGTACTCACTGATAAGTAGATATTAGCCCAAAAGCTCTGAATACCCAAGATGTAATTTGCAGACCACATGAAGCTCAGGAAGAACAAAGACCAAAGGGTGGGTGATTCATTTCTTCTGAGAAGGGAAACAAAATACTCACAAGAGCAAATATGGAGATAAAGTGTAGAGCAGAGACTGAAGCAAAGGCCATTCAGAGATTGACCCACTTGGGGATTCATCCCATATACAGTCACCAAACCCTGGCACTTTTGTGAATGCCAAGAAATGCTTGCTGAAAGGAGCCTGATATGGCTGTCTCCTGAGAGGCCCTGCCAGAGCCTTACAAATATAGAGGCAGATGCTCACAGCTAACTATTGGACTGAGCATTGGTTCCCCAATGGAGGAGTTAGAAAAAGGACTAAAGGAGCTGAAAAGGTTTGCAACTTCATAGGAAGAATAACAATATCAACCAACCAGATCCCCCAGAACTCCCAGGGACTAAGCCATCAGCGAAGGAGTACACATGGCTCCAGCTGCATATGTCACAGAGGATTGCCTTGTCAGGCATCAATGAGAGAAGAAGTCCTTAGTCCTATGAAAGTTTGATAGATGCCTCCAGTGTAGGGGAATCGGAGGCAGGGAGGTGGGAGGGGGTGAGTAGAGGAACACCCTCAAGATGTTCAGGGAGGGAGGATGGGATAGGGACTATCCGTGAGGGTGGAAAACTGGGAAAGGGGATAACATTAAAATGTAAATAAAAATATATCCAATAAAAAAAATCAAACAAACAAACTTCCTGTTGAAAGGAGAAATAATTTTCTAAAAATCCCAATGCAGTTATCTGATTGTCTCTTGTTGTAGGCCATATTCATTGCCTTTTAAAAATCACCACTAGCTAGGCTTCCTCCTCGTTTTTCTAGAAGAACAATTCTCTACTTACTAAATTATACTTTAAATAATCTGAAGCTAGGAGGAGAGTTTAAGACAAGAAACTATGGAGGAATAATGAATCTATTCACAAGTAATATCCAATATGGTTGTTAATGTTCTAAATAATCGTTAGCATGCATTTTAACATTTTCATAATAGTTGTGGATTCCTGGCGCATAACCTCTCCTCTATCATACAAAGTTTATATTTTTAATATTTCATTTTTATTCCTTTATTTAATTTCGGAAATTGCTGTGTTGTGCATGATGAAAGAAACATCCACAGTGTGGTTCAATATGATACAGCTATGCCACCAATTGCGTGGCCTCTTGGAAGCTGAGCTTCCTACATCTTTCATTTATTCATTTATAATAATGTTACCTACTACTCACTGCAGGGGTGAACATTGTCAGGGAACCTAGATAAATCAGATAAGGCATGGCTGGCAATCAGCATATTAGAATTTCCCTAATATGTATCTAAACTCTTTTCTTAGTACAGAATGGACACTGGAGATTACCTAACCTTCAACTACTTCTCCAAACTTCTCCAGTCCTGCCCTTCACTGCATAGATTACCAGAGTCCCAAAGGGCACACATGGAGTTACTCCAGGGAAGTGTCCCCAGAATCTTCTCCTAGGACATAGTTCAAATAAGTTCTTCATGGACTTCCAGAGTCCTCTTGTCCTCTCCCCTAGCAAAATGCCTGCCCAGTTCAGCTTCCTAGGAGCCTGGACTTCCTAATGTAATGCATGTTCCATTGTTTATAAACTCTCTTAAGGCTGATCTCCTCCATTCCCTTAGAGGTTAGTCGGGGTGGTTGGTTTATGCTCAGTTTCAGTACCAGCAGATTCAACCAACCAAGATCAGAAAATATTGGGGGAAATATATTTTGACTGATCAAGTACAGACAGTTTTTTCTTGCCATTATTCCCTAAATAATACTGTAGAACTTAATAATCTAGACACAACTTAATTTATTAAGTTATTTGAGAAAGTATTGGTAGGTCATATGAATGAAGATATGATGACATTTTGATAGGGAATTGAACAGCAGAGAATTTTGGTTACTGTGGGTACTAGTGAATCAATCCTTCCATGGGTACCCAGGGTACACTGGTCCTACCTTATGCTCATGACCACCACCATGGTCTGAGCCTCTCCATGGAGAATTCAATATATTGTTGAATAGCACTGTGAACTGAGTACAAGCAGCTGCCCTGAATCAGGTAGGAACATGAGTGGCAGAAAAAAAAAGGAAAAGTCAAATGATTTTCCCATGCTCAAATGTGTAGCAAGCTATAGGAGGTTCTATTGTCTCCACACTAGAACTGTCTGCTGTTCTATGTCTAGAATGTGAAGTAAGGTTCTTAGGTATTCAATAAGAAAGGAAGTAAGAATGTATTAGATCCTGGAGAAGAAAAAAATTCCCCCAGCAAAGACATAAACAGTTATGAGGCCCAAACGACACTGTTTGAGTTTGTTTAGAAGAAGTTAAAAAGTTAAATAAAAACTATAGACTGGGGATGGAAGCAGGATTTGTTGCCTTCAGTGCTATGAAGTGATCCTGAAAGTCAGCCATTCACTACTCTAGGAAGCAGGAGCCTTGAATCCCTATGTCTTTCTGGGTGGCCTGACCCTTTAAAGACCTAAGATCTATTATAAATGAGGTGATGGTGTTTTATAAAAAGACAAAACAAACAAACTAACAAAAAACCAGAAAGACTCTCAGACAAGCTGATCTGAGTAGGTGAAGCTCAGATGGACTGAACAGCCTGGAGGAAGCAGAGACCAGAAGAAGCAAATACAGGCGGCCTGAAGAAAACAGTCACCTACCTGGAAGAGGCTCAGACCAACTCGAAAAGGACAACTGCATCCTACTGCGCTGCTTGCAGGTTGCACATTGTGCTCTGGGTTTCCAGCACTGGAGAACTGTCACCCATGCTGAGATAGGATTTGGTGATGCAACTGTATTTGAGTCATTTCTGCTCCTGTAGGTAACCCTCCATACATATTCCTATAAGAAACCTCAATACAACTCATTGGTTCTCTAAGTTAGACTTCGGTGGTATCTATTGTTTGGTCTTTCCTTGCTTCCCTCTCTAAGGTGAGTAATGTTTGTTCATTTCCCCAGGAAATGTCCCACAGCACTGCCAGCTGCGTGCCCTAACTCCTTCTCTTAAGAGTGAAGCATGATACCATGCACACAGCAGGAATTCAGCAAATACTCAWTGAATGAAAGATCCCTGTTTCCTCTAGTACAAAATATGAATGAATCTTTCAAATGTTTTAAGCCAAGATGCCGAATCACATGAGTCTGTGAGTGCTTGATGCTCTCAAATCCATAAGCCCACACAGGACAATGAGCCATTTATAGTCTTCTGCTTTAGTATGTCTTAAGTTTATCCTTGGCACTGAATTTGTAAAATTCCATTTTCTGTGATATTTTCCCGTTATTTATCTATATTAGTGTTATACACACTCTTTGGTCCAAGTTTGAGGTAGGAAAAACATACTTGTCTTTAGTTTGCCAAGGAAAATCAGAGCAGCTGCTGTGCCAAGGAAACAGGCAAATCATATTTATTAAGCAATTGATAAGAAAAGCCTAGGCAAAATTGCATGATCAAGTCCAGGCACTCTGCTAAGCAAATTACATGCACCAGCTCATTTTTTTCAACAATTTCATTTTCCCAATTTCATGGGGAAGAAAGCATATTTATAGAGATTAACTTGTCCAATGTAGTCATCACTGCATTGTCTTAGAACTGGGATATGATTTGAGGTCTCTCTAGTTTGGGAATTTGAGCTTCTAATTCTCCACACTTTAGCACACATGAGCAAGCAATAGGGTCAAAGTGTGCATAATCAAAGCAAAGTGTCAAGGGTACTGGAGGAACTGAAGTTAAGACACCAAAGAAATGGCAGAACTAGGGATGAAGAGAGACTAAAGCAGGTCCTGAAGGCTGAGGCTTAAAGCTCTTTCTACAAGAACACTATGTTAGTGGGCATGTTTCTATCTTACCTGTTGTCAGTGTTTGTGTTACTCTAATCTAGAAACAAGCACAGAGACAAAAATCTCTGTTAAGTTACTTGCCCATCCTTTGGCAAAGCGAGGCCAAATAACCAATAGCTCCTTCAGGAGCACAACCAGTAAACTTGTCTCTCTTTCCTCACACTCATTCTGACTTTGCCCATCTAAATCTCTATGTTTAATAGTCAGGTTTGACTTGAATCTGAGCCCAAAGCTTGTTGCCTTTTACACCAAATTTGAGGACTCTATTGTTAATTTTAAGCTTAGCTGCTCTACTAGACAAAGCAACTAGTCCCTAGTCAATGTATAAGTTTTGCTGGTCCTTCTATTCATAGTATATAAGTTCTGTGGGATTTCAATTCATTAATGCACAGAAAGCTTTGCCCCAATACCTGGAACAACAACAACAACCACAAACCCTCAACAAACATTACTTTTACCAGTATTTCTGGTAAATTGCCAGAATAAAATCCCAACTCCTCCTCAGCACAAAGAGTACTTAGGAGACAAAGAGACAGTTTACAATTGCCAGACCATAGTCAAAGTTTACAAATATGAAGAAAGAAAAGCAGAGAACAAATGAGAACAGATGGCTTTTCATGAAGCTAAATACCACACACACACACACACACACACACACACACATATGTATGTGTATAATATATATATATTACACACACATACATATATATACACATACATATATACACACATACACACACACATATATATATATACATACACACACACATATATATAYACACATATATGATGGATTCTTGGTGGTAGAAAAGGTAGTTGAATTTCTCAAACTATTTAGATATTTTTAATTGACAAGTTAAGTCTGTCAACTTCATGTCTGTTTGTAGATTTATTTTGTTTCAATAGTTGTACCTGGCAGAGGGTCTTGGTGTCTGAGAACATCTTACATGTATCACAATATTTACAGGAGTTTTCATTCATCCCTTGTATTAGAGAGACTCTCCTCCTGGTCCTTTGGTCTCTAGCTCAGGCTTCATTTTCTCTAAAGCATTGTCTCCCTGAGAAATTAAACATGTATTTATTCATCATTTATTGTTTGTCTTTCCTCTTCTAATGTGATTTCCAGGAATTCTTATTCATCTTCATGTCTTTAGCCCCTAGCATATATTGGTGGATTTGTTCCCGGAAAGAAAAAAAAAGATTTTTAGAACAAATGAATGAATGATACCGAATTATGTAGCTGAATAGCCCTAGGCTATGGGGCGACATGTCCTCTTTGTACCTCTGTGATGACCTGTTCTACACAATGTTCCTAAGTGCTACGGGGAGGATTAAATATGAGAATGAAGGCAGAGCTCTTGCATATAATGATCTCTCCTCAATTATGTTTCTCCCACATGTGCCTACATTGTTGCTCCACAGTGTATTTCTAAGCTCAATGTATAGGCTCTTTTTATAAAGATCAAGTAAGAATTCCCCCTGGCTGTGGCAAAAGTCACAGCTGATACACAAGGYGAATCAACAAGATAAAATCAAATAGACTTGCTAATGCTTTATATGACATTTCAGCATTGAAGAGACAATAAATAAATGGAGGCCCTAAAATCAAGATAAAATATGCTTTATGTCATTAGGATCACCAAGGATGAAGACATGTAAGCAAATAACTAAGCATATGTGTGTGATCGAACAGTAATAAATGGGTGCAGGGGCACTCATTGAAGCCTTAGGTAATCCTAGAGCTTTTGGATTTGTGCTTCCACAAGAGGTACAAGATCCCTCTGGAATAAGGGGCTTGTATTATCCTTTTAAACCACGTGAGATAAAGAATGAAGTTTTTTATGACCTATGACAGTACTTCCCATGAAAGGTGAGAGATGCTCAGGGTGACTTTTCACCTACTCATTCCTGTTTTTAAATGAATTTCTGAGGTTGCCAAACATTAGGTGGAGCTAGAGGAGGTCTGTGGAGGAGGGGGAAGAAGATCAGAAGAATCAGAGTGGTCAGGGACACCACTCAAACACAACCCACAGAATCAATTGACCACAATTAAGAGGGGCTCGCAGAGATCAGGGAGACCCTGTAAGGGTCTGGCCTAGGTCCTCTGTCTATGTTATTTGTCAGTTTGGTGTTCTTATGCAATTGCTAACAGTTAAAGTGGAGACTCTGACTCAGCTGCCTGCTTGAGGGACCCTTCTCCTCCTACTGGACTGCCTTGTTCAGCTCAAATGTGAGAATATGTATCTGGTTGTGGGCAGCAGTTGGTTGATGTTCCTGGGAAGCCAGCTCTTTTCTAAGGGGAAGTGGTGTTGGGGCATCTTGGGGAGAAGGGGCTCATGGAAGAGGGACAGGGAAGGGTAGAGGGAGGGGAAATTGTAGTCAGGGTGTCATATATGAGAGAAGAATTAAAAGAAATAAAAAAGAAATACATCCTAAACTTCCTTCATATCCCACTTCTGCAACAAGTACCTTGGATCCCAGAGTGTGTCTCATGTACTTGGGAGTAGCAGCCAATCACAAGGGTGATTAAAGAAGACTTCCTTCAAAGTGACTGAGCCCCAAAGCTAAGCACAATGAATCATGCTATTGGTGCATTGTTTATGTGAATTATGACACTCATGAGCCAGAAGAGACATGAACACATAAGACTCAGTGATAAGAAGACAAGTCACAAATCCTAAAAGTTCAATGAGAATACAACCACCTAAGTACATGTGACAGTGCTAGTGGAAATGGGAGGACCAAAAAGAAGACCTTGCTGTTTGTGGTGACCCTGGCTTGTTGAAAGAAGCAAGGAGTGGGTCAGATCTGGATTTCCATGGCCTGGATGTTTGTTTATTTAAAAAGGCATCAAGTCAAGAGTCAACACTCTGACCTAGAAATCTACAGAAGGAGAATGGATTAACATCCGTGTGTTTATTCTCAGGGTTGGGAAAAGCATTGTTTGTCTGTTAGCATAAACAGTTGCACTAAGTCTATCTGAAGGTCTGTTTGCTCTCCCTGGATGGGCAGAGTAACCCACTCCCCAGAAATGTTTGACCTCTATCATGTCCTGTCCCAAGATAAACAAATAGTGTGGTAAAGGAAGGTCTGTCATGCCCATAAGAGTCTTTGATTTTCTTTCCTCATCTGTAAAGTGAGTATGCTAATAGAACCCCCATCAGAGAGAGACCATTACGAGAAACAAATGTTCTGCTCTCCCTGCAAAGTAATTGCCCAGTACAAAGGCAACCCTTCAGGAAAGGGACTTTGGGTCTATAAGTCTAGAGCCTGTTGCATCCTAGAAAATGTCTCTCGGTATTCTATATTTCTAATGGAGGAGGTGATGTAGAACCAGATCTGCCCTACAACTCACTGTCATAAGTAAGATCTTGGGTGTCTTGGATGTCAATACCGAAAAACAAGCCTTTTAATGAAACATTACTTTTACAGTCATACCTTAGAACAGTGATTCCCAACCTTCCTAATTTTGCAATCCTTTAATACAGTTCCTCAGGTTGTGGTGACCTCCAACCATAAAGTTATTTTCATGGCTACTCTTACGAATTGTAATGTGAATATCTGATATGCATATAGTCTTAAACAACCCCTGTAACATTAAAAATTCCAGCATTACTGTAAAGAGATTACTGCATATGTGATTTACTGAACTGAGAAAAATGGGAAGATGAAGGGAAAGGGAAAAGTACAGAAAGAAAAAGAAAAAGGGAGGAAGAGGGGAAAAATAACTCCAAGAAGCTAGGCTTTGGTCTATCTCTCCCCTCCGACCACACCTGGGATGCTTCCCTAAAGAGATGTTGCTTAGTGAGTGACAGAGATAGACAAATGACAGATAAAGGATCATACAACACATATGCATACACATGGGGCTTAGAGCAATTAAAAAAATTAAAAGCACGAAGTTTTTGCTTTACCTAAAATAGAAAAGAAAATATAGCCTAAATGGTATACTCCTGTAGGTACAATTGTGGCATGATTTCTCTTCAGAATTGAAGGTGACAACTTAAATGATGTGTTTTAGGACAGTGCAGCAATATTCCAAATGTTTACAATAGTAYGTTACATTTTTAAAAGGAGTCTGAAAATTTATACTAAGTGTGGTCAAGCTATTACATTTCTTGCCAATCTTTTCAGATTTTTCAAATACTAACATGCTTTATAGTGATATGCACTCACATGCATGTGCACAGGACACAGATTAAAGGACTGGAGTTGGGTGTCACTGGAGTCAAGCTCTCAGGTGCCTCTTAGCTGTGCTCAGATTTGTTCATTCTTTCTCTTTAAGGGTTACATTGAAGCTATGTTGGGGAAGAGTAGCATTCTTGCTCTAGAGGGGGAAAGGATGGTTCTTCATTCTCTGAGGGTTATCTGTAGATTTCAGCCCTATCTGTTACCAACAGCATGTTCAATGTGTGTGT
>BDUI01003647.1:73608-91850 GCA_002335545.1 Apodemus speciosus
ACCCATGGGCTGCGAGATCCTTCAGCTTGTACCTCTTCCTTTAAGAATGGGCCCGCTGAAGCTCTCGATTGCCCAGACCTGGAGCTCAGAGCCTTATGAATATGCAGAGGAGTTTTAATAAGATGGTGTGAGGCAGCTGCATGCTTGTTCCAGCAAATGCTTCCAGAGCCCCAGGAGACTTCCAAAAGCTCCTGGAAGATGAGCTTCCTGCAGAGACAGGAAAATGAGAGACCAGGGCATGATTGGGTCACCCTGGAATCCAGCACTCTGAGAGTAAAAAATGCTACCTTATCTTCTCACCTTCAACTCAGCCCTGGAGTCCCAGGAGTCTCCCGGTCAGGGTCTGCTGGCTCCATCACTCCTGGGCTAAGTGGGGACCTGGCCCCAGAAGGTGGTGAGCCTGGAGGCACGGGCCCTCCCCTCCCCCTCCCCCTTACAGCATTACAGATTGCCTCTTGACAGTGACATCATTTGGTGATTTGTTTACTGCTGAAACTTGATAGATTCTTCTTTAAGCTATCTTCCTGCTAATGTTTATCAATTGGCTTGTCCATGAAGGCTCATCTACAGCTTGATCAGATGCTAACTGTACAATTCGGTTCCCAACTCTCCACAAACAACTGCTGTACAATTTTTTTGTGTGTGATTAATTAAAAAGAACGCACTATAATGACTAAAATTAACCAAAGACGCCCCTTCTGCAATTGCAGCCTAATTGCTTTATAATTGTGCTGCTTTTCTTGCTGGTGCTCACAGTCTGCAGGGCTGGGCTCGTCAGTCCTGGGGAAGCGCTCCGTCTCAGTGCTCGCCCTCCTCACACCTCTCTGCTGCTGTCCAGCCGCTGGCCACTATGCCAGCATCTGGCTCACTGCTCAGCAGTTGAGTGTTGAGCCCTAACTGGCGCCTTTCCCACCGATTTCCATTCAAGATAAATACTAATTGGGGGATCCGATGAGCTGCAGGGTAAACTGAGTCTTCAGTGTGTGGGACCGTGGAAGGCTCTGCCATCTGAAGAGATAGATGACAAGGGCAAGGAGGGGCCCAGGGGCAGGGACTCGATTTGTGGGTTCTCTCCTTGGTTCAGTATACCCTGTCAGCCCGGCTGCTCTGCTGGGCTCCTCCTCAATCTGGTGTCACTGACATCACCATCACCGTTGGCTACTCGGGACTCTGGCTACACTCGGACATAGCCGACAGTCTCCCAAGGCTCTGACAAGTTCTTCATGCTCCTAGGGGGATTGTGTAGAGACTCAGGGACACTGCTCTCTGCCAGCATCCCCAGAGTGGCCTGGAAGAGTCCTCGCATGAGTTCTGCTGATCCGGGACCTACTTTACTGGGTGTTTTGCTCATGTTATACTTGAGCATCCTCATCAGAAGAGGCATGGCTTTAAAACTGGCCTTCATTGGCTCGAGTGTAAGGCAGTCAACGCAGGGGCCCTCTGCAGCTTGCYGCCTTTGTAGGCCTAGGTTCTTATGGCCCCGTCTATGCTTGAGACAATCCTAATGTGCCCGCCCACCTGCAGTCCGGYTTCCACCAACACAGCCTGCTCCTCCTCTGTCACCAGGTTAGTGGAAGGAGGCCTGGCAGGCAGTGGGGTCCTTTGATACCGTGAGAGCCAATCACCCAAGCAGCACGTAGCCTGTTGCAGGCAAAGCACAAGGTGAAAAAAAAAAAAAGCAGTGGCTGGCATCGGTCGCCCAGGAAAAAAAAAATGCTGAGAACTGAGGCAGGCGTGCGGCTGAGGAGTGTCTGTCTGAAAGCGGGAGGATTTCACTGCTTTAGAACACGTGTCTTACATGTCAGAAATCTGTTCTCAGTTCATACAGCTTGCAGAACTCCCTCGTCTGTAAGCAGAACCTGGTGGTATCTTGTGCTTCCATATGCCCCATCTATGCCAAAGCCTCYCGCAGCTGGCAGGCCAACTGCAGTCTCTCGGTCTTGGCAATCGCTCTGCTTGTTAAGCGGGGATGATCCGTCATTGCCGCGTGTGTCCATTGTTCACAGGGCCCGTCTCTCTTTTTCCTCAGGTGTCAGCGCAAGCAGTGGCGAGTRGACCTGCCAGCCACCAGCGTGGTGATCACATTCCACAATGAAGCCAGGTCGGCCCTGCTGCGGACGGTGGTCAGGTGAGGCCATCATGAGATGGTTCCCAGCGTCTCATGGGAAGTGTTTGGGGCTCCTGATGACAGCTGCATCTCAGGTGCATCAGCTGGGGCTGCAGACAAGGACATCGGCTGCCAAGCATGGGGTAGCTATTGGCTCCTCTAGCCAAGGCTGGGGACCAAAAGAGAGAGGAGACTCCAAGCAGAGCTCAGCCCTTACAAGGCTCTGTCCCTCTGTCTTTCCTCAGTGTCCTCAAGAGGAGTCCACCTCACCTCATCAAGGAGATAATCCTGGTGGATGACTACAGCAATGACCGTGAGTTTCGTCAGCCTTCTTGGTTTGGGGTGTCTGAGAGGAGTGACCTAATGCAATCTGGAGTGGAGTAGGCACATAGGGCAGGGAGCAGACATCCTCCAGAGACCCTGGGGGAAGGACTTTGCCTAGGTGACCAAGTGTGTGACTTCCGGCCTAGAGCCCTGTGTAGAGTCAGTGTTCACTCTTCTCTGCTCTTTTCTCTCCTTAGCTGAGGATGGGGCTCTCTTGGGGAAGATCGAGAAGGTGCGAGTCCTCAGGAACGACCGGAGAGAAGGTAAGAAAGCCCCTCGTGCTCCGTGCTCGTGAGGCAGCGTTTCTCTCTGTGCTCGTGCAGTGGTTTCTCGTTGGTGTGACAAATGCAATTTAAAGAAAAAACTGTTTATTTTGGCTCACAGTTACGGGACTGCGGTCCGCCACGGTGGCGGGAACATGGGACGGCTGGTCACAGTGGGCCCACAGCGGGCAGACAGATGAGCGTGGGCCTCGGCTCACGGCTCCTCCTCACACACCCAGGACCCCAGCCCGTGAGATGCTGCCATACACTTTGACCTAACCTTAGAAAATTCTTCTCAGACATACCCAAATGTTGGTCTCCATGGTGATTCTGAGTCCTGTCAGGTTGACAGTCAAGACCAACCATTACATGCCAGTCTCTGTGTTAGTGCAATATATATACTCTCTTGCTCCGGAAGGAAGAAAAGAAATGCTTTATTCTGAATCAAATACAAATGTTGTGGCCTAGAAACACAGAGTCAGATTGTTCCGAATCACTTGTGTGGTACAAGAGGGGCCATGAACCTAGTGACAAGCACAAAGTCGTAAGTCGGTACGTAAACAAATATATTGGTGGGGACATTAGACAAGTCACAGTAGAGCAGAGGAGCCTCTGCTGTGGTGTCATATAGTATGTATTGTGGTTGGCGGTCAGCGGTGGTCTGCTGAAGATCTGGCAGTCATGTACGCTGGAGATGGTTGGTCAGATAGGAAGCTTGGTACTAAGCAGACAGGCCAGTGGGGCTGAGAGCTGGCTCAACAGGCAAGAGAGCACTGGCTGCTCTCTGAGAAGACCCAGGTTCAAGTCCYGTACCCACCTGGCAGCTTACAGCTGTCTGTAACTCCCCGTTTCAGGGGAATCCAGCATCCTATTCTTGTCTCTTTAGGTAAAAGGCACGTGGTACACAGATATACATGCATGTAGGCAAAATATGCCCATACACATACAATTAAAAGTTAATAAGAAACAAGAGAGGCCAGTGACTTATGATCTGCAGCACGAAGTTCTAGTCAGTGGGCCAGTTGGCACGGGCTTCTACACAGATACGGCTTCTTCGGACATACCAGTTCCCCCCACCTTTCTTAGCCCTCTATTTCAGGGGGATAGCAGTTTCTATGTCTCTCCCTCCACCACAGCCACGCCGGGTCCCTGTCCCGGTAGATGCAGGAAGGATGGCCAAAGCCTAACTTAATTGGAATTGTTTGTACATAAGGCCGTATTTTCAAACCACGTTTGTATTTACGCATTTGGAAAACTGGCTTGTCTTCCATTCATGGTCTGGAAGGTCCCATCAGTGACTTGGCTGCAAAGGTTTAGAGAAAGCATTAGAGCCTGGCTGTGAGGAATACAGTCTCCATGTTCCAGGCAGGCCATAGAAGAACAGATTCAACTGTGGCAGCTCTCTGAAGGAGAACTGTCCCAAACTGCGAGGGGGCTGTCATCTCATGCTGATGTGAYCCTGTAGATGCCGGCTGTCAGTCTCATCTGTGTGGGAAGCTGTGGGGGGAAACTGCCTTCCCACTGTGGGTCTGGAAGCTCTCGGGGCGTCTCAGCTGTGCTGCCGTTTGGCCTCACCCTCTTCCAGTTTCCAGCAGTTATAGAGAGATGACCCTCTCGACCCTCCACCGTGTGAGGCCGACCCGTCCATGTTCTTGGTCGGCGCAGACTCTCCTCGGGTCTCCACGTGCAGCTCCAGTCAAGGCAGGATGGCGTCTTGCAAGGGTCTTTTTTTCTTTTGACTTTTTTCTTCCTCTTCTCCCTTTTCTTTTCCACTTTGTGTGTATGGGTGTTTCTTCCCGCGTGTGTGTCTGTGTACTACATTCAAGCTTGGTGCCTCTAGAGGCCAGAAGAGGGTGTTTGATCCCCTAGAGCCGGAGCTACAGACAGTTGTGAGCCACTGTGTGGGTGCTGCAGATCAGACCCAGGTTCTCTGGAGAAGCGGCCAGTGCTCTTRACTGGTAGGCCAATTCTCCAGCCCAGCAAGAATTTMTTTAATTTTTAGTATTTAAAAATTATGTATGTGTGTGTGTGTCTATGTGTGGGTAGGTCACATGTGCAGGTATCCATGGAAACCAGAACAGGCTATCAGATCCCTAGGAACTGGAGTTACAGAAGGTTGGGTGCTGGGAACCAAAACAGGTTCTCTGGTTAGTGCTCTTAACCACTAAGCCATCTCTCCAGTYCCCAGGATCTTAAATAAATAAATAAATAAAATAAACAACAAATAAAAAATCGTTTATTAAACAGTGTGTGCTTTGCACTGTGCCAGACGCTAGAGCTGCAAGGATATAAATGTGACAGTTACTCTCCCTGCCCCTCGGTGCTTGCATTCTAATTTTGGAAATAAATACAATGTGAGACTACATACAGTGCAGACTGCTAGAGATTGCAGCGCAGCACATTGGTCATGGCGGGCTCGGAGCACTGCGACATCAGTCAGAGGCGTCAGTCAGAGGTGGCTCACTCACGGAGTGGCACGGGGGAAGGGAGGCTCCACCCAGGAGGACGNTTTAATTTTTAGTATTTAAAAATTATGTATGTGTGTGTGTGTCTATGTGTGGGTAGGTCACATGTGCAGGTATCCATGGAAACCAGAACAGGCTATCAGATCCCTAGGAACTGGAGTTACAGAAGGTTGGGTGCTGGGAACCAAAACAGGTTCTCTGGTTAGTGCTCTTAACCACTAAGCCATCTCTCCAGTTCCCAGGATCTTAAATAAATAAATAAATAAAATAAACAACAAATAAAAAATCGTTTATTAAACAGTGTGTGCTTTGCACTGTGCCAGACGCTAGAGCTGCAAGGATATAAATGTGACAGTTACTCTCCCTGCCCCTCGGTGCTTGCATTCTAATTTTGGAAATAAATACAATGTGAGACTACATACAGTGCAGACTGCTAGAGATTGCAGCGCAGCACATTGGTCATGGCGGGCTCGGAGCACTGCGACATCAGTCAGAGGCGTCAGTCAGAGGTGGCTCACTCACGGAGTGGCACGGGGGAAGGGAGGCTCCACCCAGGAGGACGRTCCTCAGTTGGGGTCGAAGAATGACCTAAGCAACAGACTCTCCGAGAAGGCAGAGGCAGGGGTTGTAAGCCGCAGAGGGTTCACTGAGCTCTCTAATCAGGGCTGTGGCTGAGCCCACTGCCACCCCAAGCCCAGCCAGCGGCTCACGCCACACAGACAGCGAAACCTTCCTCACTCTGAACAGGTCTAACCAGGGCTCAAGTCAGTGCCTCAAGCTGGTAGAGAACCCAAGAGCTCGTGATCCTCGACAGCCGACCAAATGACTGGCTTCACCTCAGGTTTTGCCCCACGATCCCACCCGAAGAGGGAAAAGGCCAACAGGGGAGAAAGCAAGAGTAGGAGGGAAGGTCGAGGGAGGCGGGACCAAAGACACTTCTYGGGATGGTGGTWGATAACTGGTGARTCAGTCGGCTGAGCTGGCCACAGCTCAGAACAGCCCGTCCCCATGTTAGCCCCCGAGTTACTTTAGCTAAGTCGTTCTCTCGGGACGAGCCTGCACCTCTGTGCTGTGGTGGGTGGGTGGGTGAGAATGCAGAAGCCAGATCATGGCCTGGGTGGCCCTGAGGTGTGTGACCACTGAGCAGAGAGGCACAAGAAGCTCAGATGCATGACAGAGCTGTGTGCGCACACTGATCTCAAGCTCCTCAGGGAACCGTGGAGCAGATGACGGAGGATTAGCAGTGGAGAATGTGACCYCTCAGGGCCATATCTGTAGCCACTCTAAGGAAATAGACTCAGCTCAGGACAGTAAGCTTGTGGTTGGTGTCATGTCCATAAGCCCTGAGAGCCTCCTGTCTCCCCTCCCCTCCCCTCCTTCCCTTCCCTTCCCTTCTCCTCCCCCCTCCCCTTCTCCTCCCCTCCCCTCCTCTCTCCTCCTTTCCTCCCCTCCCCTCCTTTCCCCTCCACCATGGCTGCCATCTTTCCTCTGTTAAGTTGTAAGCTCTATAATGCACACACAATGCAATGTTAGACATCTCTCCTGGAACCCTCAGTTACTTTTTAAAAGAAATTGAGAGAGTAGAGAGGTAGGCTAAGAGACTGCCCCGAGTCTGCTGCTCCCTTCCACACCTTCACATCTCTGTGGGCGGCGTTTGCCCCCRAGCCCAGACACCTCCTCTCAGGACTCTCCTCGCAGCTTCTTTATCAGAAGAGACTTTCTCCCTTGTTATTAAAGGCTGTTTTCTCAGCCTAGAGGCTTGACCATGAGTTTTTCTCTCAGCTCTTTAAAACGCCGTTGCAAGGTCTACCTCTGTCTTCCACTTTTTTCTTTTTCTTCTCTTTTTCTTTGTGTGTCTCTGTGTGTGTGTGTCTCCCCGTCTGTCCTCAGTGGCTAGAACACCCGATCCCCTAGAACTGAAGTCACACATGGTTGAAAGGTACCTGACATGGGTGCTGGGAGCAGAACCTCAATCTTCTGAACAGAGAATGCTTTTTCCCAGCTGTTTCCTTCAGAACGTAGTCATCATATGCACTGCTGTCCCTTGCACGTGACAGGCTTTTGGCAGCAGCAGCCCTCCTGGGTCTTTATCCGCGTCCCCGCAGTCAGGTTTGATCCCCTGGCCCTCGATTTTTATGCTTACTCTGCCTGAGGTTTGCCAGTGTCCTTGCGATGCTTACACTGATGTCTCACAGACTCAGGAAGCGGCTGGCCACCATGTCCTCGGGGCGTCCGGTGTGGTCCTCAGCTCTGGCTGTGCATAGCCACTCCCTGTCGCCTCAGACACTTAAGCCTTTCACTCTGTATTTCGTTTCAATTCCTGGGAGCTCTAGTTCTGTTGAGTGTGCCCGAGCACCGGGTCCTCCGGCCAGCTGCACTCTGCCTGAAGATCACTCAGAAGGTTTCCTTGGAGATAATTCCACTTCTCAGTTTTGGGATATCCGTTTGACTCTGCCGAGGTTTTCCACCGTTCACTCATTGACACCATCATTTCCCATGAGTTCTTGAACACAGTCGTGGCCATTTGAAAATCTTCATCTCTTAATTCCGACATCTGAGTCAGCTCAGGGTGACTTTCAGTGGTGGACTTTTCCCCCTTGGGTGCGGTCCACATTCTCCCACTCCCACCGTCTTCTGGTGTTTCAATGCATGATGATGTAGGTAGTCGGAGTCGTTTCATCTTTCTGAGGAGTGTTAACCTTTGATATTCAGGGAAGTGCAGTTACCAGCTGTGTTCTTCCCAAGACAGAATGCCGAGAGAAGGAAGCGTAGAGGGAGAGGCTTGTCTGGCTCCGCAGGGCTCTCAGCCTTGGTCCTGTTACCTAGGCCTGAGGTCAGGTCCAACCCTGCGGTGTAGAAGATTGTAGTGGAGCGGGGACGGTCACCTCATGGCACTGAGGGAGCAGAGAAGAGACGGGGCTGGGCAGTTGTGCCCTTCTACTGACCCGTGTCCTCCAGCTGGGCCCTACCTACCTCCCTACAGCTCCGTCTGCCACAGTGCCACCAGGTCTGAGAAGGAAGCCTTACTGTCCATCACGTCTCAGCACCACCAGGTGGGACCAAGGCTTTAACACGTGAGCTCGTATGCAGAGGGGTGGGCTTAATGTCTCAGTCAGACACTGAGGATTTGGATTCACACATGATGAAGGTGCTGCTCTGGACTCTGTCTGCACGCATGCATTTTGGGCAGATCCCTTACTTCCATACAGTTGTGTTCTAACTGTCAGCCTCCTGCGATGTCTGTAGGAGGGCAAAGGTGTTTTCCAGACTTCACTTGGCAAGGCTCAAATCCCAAACCCTGTGTCCACTGGAGCAGAGAGCAGCTAAGGCCGCTCGGCTCCTGGCTGTGGCCGTCCTTTGGCTGCTCTGCCCCTGTGACCACCTGAGCCAGGAGCTGTCGGCCACAGACTTCCGGGCCTTGTCACCAGATTAGGGGCCTTTTCTCCCTTTCCAAGCACAACAGATGTCCCACCCTTGGTCTGCTGACACCGCAAGCTGAAAGGCCTTCACTGCAGCAGAGGGGAGGGCACTCTGGGAAGAGAGGCAAGCCCATGCAGGCCTGGGCCTCACTCCCCCGTTCCCACTTTCAGGCATCGAATCCCCTCAAGTTTCCTCTTTGAGTGACTTCTCGGAAGCCCTTTCAGACAGTTCCCACTATGTCCAGCTCCACAATGGTGGCGGTCACCTGAGCAAGGGTTTGGATGGCTTCGAGTTGGAGATCTCATCTTTTTGCCCTGATGTACAATACAGTTGATAAGAGTCATTCAAAGTCCATTTCTCTTGTATATAAAGGAACTTAAAATACTCGTCCTTTCTCATCGTAAGGAGCCGCGTCCTGACCAGGTGGAGAGTGTCTTCTAGGCTCAGTCCATGGCTGATGACTATGATAAGACTGTACGCGACGTGCCTGTTGGGACTGATCACAAGCCGTTCATGCAGAATGGGGCCAAAAAGGACCCCGGTTTTGCATCACAGCCACACAGGAGTCTGACGTGATGCCCTGTGGTCTGAAGACAAAGCCGTCTGTGATGCAGTTGCGGGAGCACCAGACCTGGCACATTAGCTCTCGGTGTGGAGTGATGCCCTTCCTATCTCAGCCAAGCAGGGACTGGAGCTGTGACAGCAGGGTGCTTCTGAGTCACCCTCTGGTATTTGACAAGGGCGACT
Organism: Apodemus speciosus; assembly: GCA_002335545.1. Classification (NCBI taxonomy): domain Eukaryota; kingdom Metazoa; phylum Chordata; class Mammalia; order Rodentia; family Muridae; genus Apodemus; species Apodemus speciosus. The sequence continues at coordinate 82,935 of BDUI01003647.1, forward strand.
TCTATTAGACGAAGGAAGGGGAGAATAGCCTAGAGGGAGTTTTCTGTCCCTTCACGTGCTGAGAGGTTTGAGGTCCGGCCGGGTCTATCCCACTGACCGCCGAGCTGGTGTACGGCTCCTCCGACAGGACACGGGGACTGCTGGCTGTGCCAGGCTAGCTCCCAGGTGGAGGTCCCAGCCCTCATGCGCTTTGAAATATCTCCACAGGTCTAATGCGCTCTCGGGTCCGGGGCGCCGACGCCGCCCAGGCCAAGGTCCTGACCTTCCTAGACAGTCACTGCGAGTGCAACGAGCGGTGGCTGGAGCCGCTCTTGGAGCGGGTTGCTGAGGTGAGCCTCGGTCCCACAGAGGGTGTGCTGCGCACACAGGCTGCGGGGTTTCTTGTCACTAGGAAGGAAGTGATGCCCAGACATCATTTCACGATGACCCATCGGTACAGAACTGTCACTGCAACCAAAGAGGACAGCTTTCATGGAGCTGGCAGAAGCCTGGCAAGATGAAGTGTCCGGTCATGGGAGACCTGCCACACACACGCACACACATGCATGCATGCATACACACACATGCATGCATACACACACACAAACCTGTGCACACGGGAAGATATGTAGCTAGCAGGATAGCCGTTGGCAAGAGTGCCTTGTAGTGGGACATCGGGGAGGAGGCCTGGTCGGCTGCGGTGATAGCCCTCCGCCCTGGTTAAGGACAGACCAGCCAGCTGCTCTATGCCTGCCAAGAGAAGCAAACAAGCTAGCAGCATGCCGTGGCAGGCTTGTCACGTGACCTTTGGCCATGCTCGGGCACATTCTGCCTTCCGGAAGTGCCCACGCTGCTACTGTGTTTAGCCCGGTGTTGTTTTTCTTGCCCTCTGTTTGTCTTATTGACTTTCTGTCCTTGCTGCTATGGAAGTACTTCCTTGGGGGCAGTGAAGGAAGCAGGATGAGACGCTTGCCTGCCACCATAGCACATGGCATCGGCAAGTCACAAAATTCTGAGCCGCCAAAGGCTGCTAGAGGTCCCACCTCTGCCCTTCCTGGGCTCAGGTGGCATGCTAGGTGCTCTCCCTTACCTGATGAGTGGAGACTGGGCTTCAGGGGTCACACAGCAGGCAAGGTTGCCACTGAGGCCTCAGCTGGGCCCTCTCACATGCCCCCCTGTCCCTGCCATGTGACCCCCAGCTTGGCCAGCTGAGGCGGGAACGGGCCAGCGTGATGGGCTCCTGTGATTCTCTTCTCGTCAGAAGGACTGTAAAGCGGACTAATCTCGCTGATACGGAGCCTGCCTGATGGGACAGTGAGGTGGGCTACGGAGTCTCCCCAAGTCTCCCCATCAGCCTGCAGGCAGGCAGGGCGTGGCTCTGTAATGCCCTCGGAGACTGCTTCTGAGCGCTGCTCATCCCAGCCTGACCTTAAGGGTGCTTTGGCTAACAAGTATCCTCTAAGGAACTCAAGGGCCACATGCCCTCTCTCTCACCAAGTCCCCACGAGGCAGGGCTGAGGAGGAAGGCTGGAGGAGGCGGAAGGCCTCGGGTTTGCCCTCCCACAGTGGGAGGAAGCCGTGCTCAGAACAACAGCAGAGGAGCTGAGTTCCAAAATGGAAACTCCAGTCAGCGGCCGTGAGGTGATGGCACCCCCTTCTCTCACGCCACCTGCACCTAGGAACTGTTCCTGGCTTTGCAGTGTAGACACTTCAGCCTTGAGTTCACTCCTGAGCTTCACTGCTGCAGCTCAGAGAGGATGACAGGCATGACGTGGTCAAGCTTAGTTCTGTGACGCCGAGATCCTCACACCTGATCCACAGGACTCGGGGCCACTGCACAGCCCGGGTCTGTGACTGGGAAAACGGGCAGCAGAAGTGTCCAGTCAGCTGTCCCCTCTCATGCCACCCCCATGCACACCTTGGGACGGTGGTGTCTGTTGGGATGGCAGCTCTGGCTTTGCTGGTGTCGTGACAAGTATCTCTCCTTCCTTTGTCCCTCTCAGGACAGGACCCGGGTTGTATCCCCCATTATCGATGTCATTAACATGGACAACTTCCAGTACGTGGGCGCCTCTGCTGACCTCAAGGGTGGTAGGTGTCGGCTTTGATTGGTCTGCCTGCTGGCTTGTTCTGGCTGGCTGGTCCTTTGACCGTTGCTGTCCCGTGTCAGCAGAGCTCTGTGGTGTGGGCTCTGGCTGGTACCACACAGAAAGGACTGGCTGGCCCTGCTTCCCTGGCAATACCACCCTGACTCCCTACCCTCCCTGCCGCCGCCTCCTCTCTCGCGGAGCTGCTGCCACTAAAGCTAGGGGGACTCTGGGATGCCCCTGGGACTGGAGCAGAGGAGCCTCTACCCACTGGCGGGCTGGCCTAAGAGGCTCCAGAGCTGAGACCAGCAAGAGGCAGGGCCTGAGACGCCCCATAGAGCCAAGGACTGGCTGACTGGGCCTGGAACCTGCCTTTGGTCCTCTGCCAGGGCCAGGCTTCCTCTCGTAGCCRACACGCCCAGCCAGCCTGCCAGTTTGCCACCCCGCTGCTGGCCCCTCACCGCCCACCCACCAGGCACCAGCCCTACCTTTGTGCTCAAGCTTGGCCKCTGGTCCTCCCTTCCCAGCCGCCCAACCACTGGGTGGCCTTTGTGTGAATGGACCAGTGTCTTGTGGGGCCACACAGCCTACACATGTTACCTCCTGGTCCCCCTCCAGGGACCAGCTTCTCCAGTGCTTAAGAAGTGTTGAGGCCCCAGTGCTTCTCTGGTGGGAGGGAGACTGCAGTAGACATTACTGTGGAGTCACTGCCACACACAAGATGGAGCAGGTTGTACTGCACCCTGGTCTACCCCTAACTCACAAATAGCAAGGGGTAGGGAGGCCTAGGGAGCTGCGCTAGCCTAGAACCTAAGCTCCTCCTGCCTTAGCATCTCATGAACGCCGCTAGGATTGCAGGCCTGCACCGTGAGACTCAGCCTGTAAGATCTTAGGTCACTGTGGCAGCAGTTTTAAAGTTATGGGTCCCGAAAGGTCCTGGTCCAGGCCTGAAGAACCATGGGTCCCACAGAGGTGCTGCGTGCTGCACCATGGTCCTGGGAGCGGACCGTGATTCGCCTAGCTCCGATTCGGCTCCGGGTCCCCCGGCTTGTGTGCACAGCCCTCGTAGGTGCAGTGGCACCGAACAGACACCAGCCCTCAGGTTTCACACTTGTTCTTACATTTGTAGATTAGAAGATCCCAGCCAGGCATGGTGGCACATGTGTGCAATCCCAGAACTCAGGGCCTGAGGCAGGAGGACTGCTACAAGTTCAAGACCAACCTGGGCTATATAGCTATACCCTAGATCAAAATAAAAAAAAAAAAAGAAAAGAAAAGGTTAGAGGGGCAGGAAAGCTGGTTCGCAGGGCCCGAGTGCAGTTCCTAACACTCAAGTCGGGCGACCTGTAGCCCCAGCTCCGAGGGCTCCGGCCCTCTCGTCTGACTCCGGACGCCAGCACCCGTGTACATAACCACACAGACACACCTGTAGTCTTGGGGTTTCTAGAGGAAAACTCATAGCTCTGTTTGCTTTGGAGGGCCGGGAAGATTTCACTGTGATTCATACCCACCAGGCCCCCAGTTCTCCCCCTCTTCCTCCCTGCTGCCCCTCCCCTCTCATTTTGGTTGATTGGTTGGTTGTTTGGCAGTGAGTTCTGTCCACATGTACCCATTGTCAAGCTACTAGGGTGGGACAGCCGGGCGCAAGCAACTGTCTCCTCTCAGTGCCGTTCTTTTTTTCTGGGCTGGCAGGTTTTGACTGGAACTTGGTGTTCAAGTGGGATTACATGACACCAGAGCAGAGGAGATCCCGGCAGGGGAACCCAGTGGCCCCTATAAAGTAAGTGCAGCCTATTGCAGCGAGCCCAGACTCCAGCCCCTGCTGCAGTGGGCTTCCAGGACGTGGGGCTCTGTGTCTCCCACCCTCCAGGTCCCTGGCCTCTCCTCAAGGCCCGTATCTGCCCCCAGGTCACAGCGAGGGAATTTAGGTGCTTTTCCTCAGACACTTACAAGGCTTCACCACTTTGTCTGTGTTGGCTCCTGTTTATGGCGTAATGGTGTATGTGTGCAGCAGAATGGAACCATATGCTGTGACCTTAAGTGTTACTTCTGCAGGTCTTAGGATTACCTACTAAGTTGGGGCATGTAAAAACCAAGGGTCCCAACCTCTGTGGGGCCCCAAGCAGTGACTAGAAGCCAGTTGGGGAATGAAAGACCCTTTAGAGCACAGCAGAGGACGGGGGTCCAGCCTATGGTGTGGTCTAACCTTGCCCTCGCTCCCTCACCTTTTCAGAACCCCGATGATCGCTGGCGGCCTCTTCGTGATGGACAAGCTCTATTTCGAAGAGCTGGGGAAATACGACATGATGATGGACGTGTGGGGAGGAGAGAACTTGGGTATGTACGTCCCTTCCCCGCCCCGCTCAGGGCCCCAACTCCACCATGGTAACGTGTGGGAGGCAGGGTGTCATGTCAGCATCTGGGAGGCCCAAAGCAGCCAGCCTCTCTGTGGACAAACCACCTCCTACATGTGTGCGCCCACATCTGACCGCGGGGATGGCAGCAAGACGTGTGCCTCCTGTCGGGTCATCCCCGCACAGACACCAGATGCTGTCCCCTCCTTTCACCTGGGGGTCTGAATATGTGCCTCTAAAACTGAGCGATGAGCCGTTTGCAGGGCTCTGGTTAACTGTAGACGCTCATGGTGTCGGGCAGCTGCCGTTTCGGCTGAATGCAATCATTGTCACATGCCAGCATGCATGTCACATGGATGCGCTCTGGTATTCAGACCCTTCTCCACCACTTTTAGGAATATTTTTTAATGGCCCTTGGAGATCATGTTTGCCCAGGAAGGAGACATGGGCGCTTTCTGGGTGGCGGTCTGCGCAAGCAGGTGCCTCAAGTGCCTTGCGTGCCGGATGAAAAGACCCTACTTAGCTTGTTCAGTCTTTGTCTGCCTTTACCTGACGCCTCTGAGTTCAAGCACCTGTCATTCAGAGCTGACTCCCCTCACTATCAAGAGTTTAGTTTCCTTAGTCCTTACGCAGGTGTGCCCTGGGAGGAGAGGGGGCCGGGACGAGGAGGGGAGGCCACCTCGCTGTCACTTCGAGTGGGTTTTCTTGTGACAGAGACTTTGATAGCTTCTGTTGGCTTAAAAGAGCAGCGTCAGCTAGCCCGTGGTGCGAAGGTGTCCTTTGAAGTTGAAGTTGGTGGAGACTTTCATCTGGTAGGACAGCTCGGCCCGGCATGATAAAAGCCGCTTCCAGCCCCGGCTCYGCGGGGAGAAGGGAGGGCYGGAGAGCCCGTCTCCTTCAGTTTCAGTGCGGTGGTGGGCCTGGGTGGGCTTGGGAGAAGTTTTGAGAGCGAGAAAGGCTTTGAGGTAGGGAACCTGAAACGTCCCCTCTTGCACTGTAGGTTCCAAAGGCTGGAGCCACCCAGGGGGCCAGCGTGTGTCGTGGGCTCAGGAGGCCACATCTCAGGGACCTGAGARCACAGACTGACAGAGATAGCCAGCCTCCTGTGTGTCTTGCTAAGTAAGGTTAGGGCAGGTGACTGTCCCTGGTCACTACCCTGGGAACTTGGTTGACATCCGGACCTGCTGACACATGAGAGAAACAGGCGGGGACTCTTTTTCCATGAAGGGAAGCCTGGTGCATCCTGGTACTCGGTCCGTTTACAGGAAGTGGCGTGGAGGATCGTAGCCTGTGTACACATCTCCAGCTGACGACTGCTGGGACGAATGTGCGCTTGGTCTGGGAGGCGTCTGCTCTCAGACCACGAGTCACCGTTGGGAGGCCTCTTGCCCCACAGTGCTTTCCATGCGCCTTCAGTCTTGGGTGTGCCATGGAGGTGGCCTGTCCAGGGTGCATCGAGTGTCTCCTCTATAAAAGCTCCAGGTCCTGCTCTGGAGCAACACACAGACACACAGACACACAGACACACACACACACAGACACACACACACACACACACACCGCCCCGTGGGTTTCCCCGTGGTAGGTGGCTAACCACGGGGACAGCAGCTATGAGTTCTGATGGTTGCCAACTCCCCTTCCTATCAGAGATCTCGTTCCGAGTGTGGCAGTGCGGCGGCAGCCTGGAGATCATCCCGTGCAGCCGTGTGGGTCACGTGTTCCGGAAGCAGCACCCCTACACATTCCCCGGCGGTAGTGGCACTGTCTTCGCCCGGTAAGAAGCGAAAGGCCAGACCAGATGTCTGCTGTCTGCTCAGAGGACCCTGGAACTGTGTGGGGACATTGCCCCTTGACTGGCACGGCCCCTGAGCTGAGGAAGGGAACAGTGGCATGCCAGATGCGATTCCAGTGAGAGAAGCCGGCTCAGGAAGACATCATGGGGAGGGGGTGTGGCATGGGAAGGTGAGAGATAGCTGGAGTTATCCTAACTGGGACATCAGGGAAAGACCACCAWGGGATGCTCACAGATATGTCAAAGGGAGAGCCTGGGTTTGTGCTGCAGCGCGACTCGCAGTGCTAGGAATAGGGTTGCATTCGCCCATCACGTACTGCAGTAAACGTGCCACTGTTGGGTTATTACAAGATGCGGCCTTGTTGGCTAACTGTCCGGGTGCTGACACATCTGGGAYTCAAGGTGTCAACCCCTGCCAAGGACCGTCCTGATRCTCTACATAGTGAAGGGTAAGAGATGAGGATGAGGCACAGAGGAACAGTTCCAATCTGGTGACAGTAGTGCCCCCATGACCCAGCCACAGCTTCACGCTCCTGCCTCTCAGTGTCACCTGATGCAACTCAGTTTGAGCCTGAGCTCTGGAGAGCAGACATTGAAACCATATCAGAAAGCAGGTCACACAGCACTCCAGCCAGAAGACATCAAGGCCCATAACTGATTGATTACTGATGGGCAACAGATTTAGGAAACAAACCAAAATGGAAAGGCTGCCTGGTCCAACCAGGTTTTTCCTGGGGATTTTTTCCAGTTCTAACATTGTAGCACACGCCTTCTATCCCCATGCTCGGGAGGCAGARGCAGGTGGATGTCTGTGAGTTTGAAGTCTACACAGTGAGGCTCTGTCTTAAAAAACCAAAAACCTGTGAGTCAGACCTCACGGGGCAGACGGCGTGGAACTGGACCTTTGAGGAAGCAAAACCCATAAGACAGCTCACTTGGGCAGCGCCATGGGGACGAGAACTTGGGCTAACTGGGACAGGCGGAGGGACTGGTTTGATAAGCCGAGGGCAGAGCTCACTGTGGAAGCAGCACAAGAGTCCAGGCTGCTGCGGTGGGGTTTTCTCGGCCGTCACGGGCTATCATGGGCTCCATCCAWGGTCACTTGACTGTTTCTGAACCTGTTTGGACAGAAGCGCGTGATAGTGTCATGTTCAGAGRCTGCTCACTGCACGGCAGGTGGGGCACGGAGGGCAGGAATGGCCTCCTGGGCGTGGCTCCGCCCCTACCTTTCACCACCCCTCAGCATTGCGGCCATATTTCCTCTCTGCCTAGGGAGGTGGCCGGTGGTCGGGTCAGCTTCTGGACCTCATCAGTCTGCTCCTCACAGACACTCCGGGAGGCAGCGGCCTGTGTCAGTCATCCGGGCGCTTCTCCGTGCTCAGCCCTACATGGCTGTGAGGGTGTGCTCCACAGCCACCCGCAGGCTTTTCCATTATAATCTGAAATGAGGACATTTCCACACGTATGTCGGTCCTGGTTGTCCACCTTGAGGTAGATTTCCGGGGTTAGCACCAGGAGCCCGAGGATGAGCACATTTACAGTATCCTGTCTCCGTGGCAGCAGCCTGCMCCTCCCCCATTCGGGGAACAACAGGAATATTTGTCACTTTACAGGGAAGACGGAGGCCCCAGGTGGAAATGGATTTAGTAATTACAGCTCAGACAGTGTGACAGGTTTGGCATTTAAAAGACCTTACTGCAGAGAAAATGATTCACTCCAGGGCGGCCACTGCCTGCTTCGTTCATCTTGGAAGGGCACAGCAGGCCATGTCCCCCCTCAGCTGAGCAGAGGGTCTGTGGCCACAGTGCTTACAGTGGCCCTTCCTAACTGTCACAGACACAAGCTCTCCTTACGTACTAGAGCTGGGGACGGCAGGCCTCCCCAGACCCGGGGCACAAGGCTCCCGCTTCTCTACGCCAATCTACACAGGACGGTACCTTAGAAGGGGGCAGAGGGAGTTAGGGGACCCCACCTCACTTTCCCAGCATGCCGGTGGTGTCGCATCCACGCATGCTGCGGAAGGCCGGGGTGGCCACAGTCTCGTGCCGTGGTCTCCACTAGAGCCTGCTCCGAGGTGCAGCAGGATGTCAGCCTGCTCCGGGCTGAGTGATGGTGCTTCAGATGAGCCCTTCCCACAGACCCCGAGGCAGCTGCGGCTGCACCACGCCGTGGCACTGTCCTTACGCACGCTCCGGCAGACGGACGGGGACAGGCGCCTCCGGGGACAGGACGGGAGCTACAGCTCAGGGCGGCTTGCTTTGTTTGCAGGAACACGCGCAGGGCAGCTGAGGTCTGGATGGATGAGTACAAACATTTCTACTACGCAGCGGTGCCTTCTGCACGCAACGTGCCCTACGGGAAGTGAGTACCGCCCCGTCCTCTCATGGGGACCCCGGCAGTGTCACTGGGCTTCCACTGTGTGCCAGCATGTCCCGGTGGGAGGTGGACAGGTCACCCATCGTCACCTGAGGCTACCCCAGCACACGCCATCCCACACAGGCTACCTTACTCTCCCCAGCATTCAGGAATGAGTCTATCTTTCTTTCTCCAGTATTCAGAGCAGGCTGGAGCTCAGGAAAAAACTGGGCTGCAAGCCCTTCAAGTGGTACCTGGACAACGTCTACCCCGAGCTGAGGTAAGTCCTGGGGTCTGAGTGCACTTTGTGACCAAGGAGGCCGCAGAGGCTTCATGCTTGCTGGGAGCC